>FIZU01003768.1:0-34916 GCA_900064475.1 Pseudococcus longispinus
TTTCTTTTGCTGAAAATTTTCTAATTTTTCATTTTCTAATACCGAGGTTTCCTGCAACCCCCCCCCCCCCCCTCCCTCCAACCATACATAGGTCATCAGTCCAAAAAATCAAAAGGAGTATAGAATTAAGCTCAATTTAAAAGTGAGTATTTATTCTCAAAATTCACAAAAATATTATTTCTGACTCATTTTCTTCGCTCTTAAAAAACGAAAAACGAGGTAAAAAAAATTTTTCTTCGCACATTACTTTTTTTGAAAAATCACGATAAGCTTGAAAAGAATTTCAAAAATTGATAACTTTTTGGTTAAGTACTATTTCGAATCCTCTTCTTCCACCTCTCAGCAAATAATGTCAAATTTTTATAATTTTCTTCAAATTTTGAAATATCAAATTATTTTACGAGGAAATTATGAAATCTCAAGAAAATTCTGCAAATTTCAAAAACTATTCAAATTTCGCTCGACATGAAAAAATTCGAAAATTCACTAAAATTTTACTTCAAGTAGCAAGTTTTTGCTGAAATAAAATTTTAAGGAAAATTAATGAAATTCTGAGACCAGTTCAAGTTCTCCTCAAAAATAACTCAACTCAAGAAAAATTTTCAACAATCGATAAAAAGCATTAAAAATAGACCCTCCTCCACACCGTATTCCATTTCATGGAAAATTGAAGAAAAATCCTGAAAAATCCTCATTTTTCCTAAAGTAATACTTCCCCAGACCTACGTATCAAAATATCGATACTAAAAACGAATATTTCTCAGCTCGTACATTTCTGTTCTACTCGTTCGTATCACATTGTATCGTCTCATCGTATTTATCTACAAATAACCACACCACACCTGATTGAAAAAATTACAAAAATGTTCCACTATAACAACCTGCTTTCAGCTACTCTTATCGATTATTCTTATCGATAAATCCGAGTCAGATTTCTGTTTATCTCCGTGCTCGCATTTTTGTTTCAAGCGTAAAGGACGATACCCATTATAGATTTGATAATCGAGAAAAAGAAATAGAATACAATATACAGCAGAGGGATAAAAACAGGATGGTAGAAATTAATACATGAATCATTTATGTGGAATGTGTAGGTATGGGGAATAATTGGTAGGTCCAGGTATCTTGTCGATTAGCGAGATAATGGTTTAATAACGACTTCGGGCAAAGAATTATTCAACCTTTTATTTATTTTTTTGGGGGAAATTACCTACTACGAAACTGCGAAATGATTTAATACAGGTTACAGTACGTTTTACCGCAAGATTTTTTTTTTAAAGATGTTGTATTTCAGTGATTCATTTATTTTTAATAGAAACATTTTGGTTTTATTTTCAAATTAGGCATTTTTTACGTTGTAGTAAAAAATATAAAGATTTCTCAGAAATTTTTTTTTTCACTCAAGTTCAACAATTTTTGAATTACGTTTAAAGAAGTGAAACACTCCCCTCTCTTCTCTATTCAATTACTGGTCAAAATGACTCATATTTTTGCATTCATTTTTCTACAAACAAAATACCAGCAATTTTTTCAATTTTTTTTACTCTTCACGAACGATCTCTACCTACGAGTAAGTATAGGTAATCGAAGATGTAATACAGAAATAAAATTCTATGTGTGTAATTTGACAAGATGTGTAAAATTTTGTTTTCATAAAAACATCATATTCATTGTTGATGGCTTTGAATATGAAAAAAGACACTTTGACTGCAAAAATCACGAAAATTGAGCCCCCTAAAGAAAAACTAATAGTTCATACGAGAAAGAGAATTTCAAGCTCTACAATTTTTATCCCTTGCATTTTTTTCGTACCACCCTTAGTTTGGCCAGAAAATCCATATTTATGGGAAATTTACAAAGTGTATGGTTTTGAAAATGAAGAAAAAAATTTACGTTTCGTGGATTTTCCATAAACATGGATTTTTTGGCCAAACTAAGGGTGGTACGAAAAAATGCAAGGGATAGAAATTGTAGGGTTTGAAATTCTCTTTCTTCTTTGAAATTACTAATTTTTTTCTAGGAGGCTTAGTTTTCGAGATTTTTGCAATCAAAGTTGGTTCGTTTTTGAAATTATCAATTTCGTACATTTTTCATAAACATGGATTTTCTGACGAAACTAAGGGAGCTACGAAAAAAATGCAAGGGGAGAAAATTGTAGAGATTGAAATTATCTTTCTCCAACATAATATTAGTTTTTTTCTAGAGAGCTTAGTTTTCCAGATTTTTGCAGTCAGAGTGTTTTTTTTTCATTTTCAAAACTATCGACCTTATAAATGGACCACCCTGTACTCGAAACAAATGTTCACTTTTGAGTCAAAGTTTTTCCAATAATTTTTGAATATTTTCAGTAAAATGAGACTTTTTTTGCCATTTTTTTGAAATATTTTCGTGATTTGATTTCACAGCTTCTGCCTTTGTTCTGCAGAAGTTTTCTTTCAAAAATTGGTAAAAATAATTAGGTACTTGCAGACACTTTCGGTAGAACGTTTTTCAGCTGGGCAAAGAATTTTGAAAAATTTACGAAAATTGACTTGAATTATAATTTAATTTTTTTTTTTTTAATTACGACGTAAAATTGACCCACTTCTTATAATTTTACTGAGGACTTCAAAAATTTCTTCAATGCTACAGAATTTTTCAAAATGATCTTTTTTGGACTTATTTTCATGATTCTTTGATAAAATCTTAAAATCATACGTAAAATCTAACTGTAAATAATTTTTAGAAAAAATGGAATATTTCAAGCCTTTTTTCCCGTCAAACGGGAATGATTTCAAATCCAAACTCTGGAATTTTTTTTGAAATTTTTAATCCTTCTCAAATTAGTTGAAAAAATGATTCAATATTTTTGACTAGGAATTTGACCAAAATTGATATTATTTAGAGAGAGAGGAAGGCTAAAAATTGGAAATTTCCAAATCAGATGAATTTTTTGTCAATTTTTTGAATTCGAAATGCAATTTTTTTCAACTTTTGAAGAATATTTATGGACATTTTCCGACTCAAATCTAATTTTTTTCCATCTGAAAATGCAATTTTGTGATAAAAGCAAGACGAATTTGATCCCCGAACCCCTTCTTCGTCATTTGATTCGAGCTTATTTTGACAAAAAATGTTTCAAAATATGAAAAAATATAGAGATTTTTAAAAATTCAAAACCCAAAAAAAAGGAATTCAAATTCTTGTAAATTTTTTCTCGTAAATAAGCAGTTTTTTACATTTTTCATTCGTAAAAAAATAATAACGTAAAAAAATTCTCTTTATGAGGCAAGCTCTCATCATTTTTTCTTAAATTTTGGCCAAATCCTTGAATTCATAGCCATCTACAGATCATGATTTTGAAAAAACTGGTTTCCAACGATTTCAATTTTTAGCACTGAAAGAAGTACTCAATTAGATTTTGGTAATATCAAAATTACCACAATTTTGAAAATAAAATTCAAGTCCATCATTGACCATTCAATCAATCAAATTCGAACCACTCTTTTTTTACTCGATTTTTCACAAATTTTCAATAAAACACTCGTAAATTGAAATGAAAATACATAAAAATAACGGTCTTTCGCCTTCCCCTCATAAATCAATCAAACTGTCAAAATCACTCCCATCGCAGAGACCTTTGGCCTGCAAACATCTCTATCTAAAAACCCCACGACATCCATAAAACCTATCCATAAAAATCTCTACCATCCCATCAACTCATCCAACTCCACTCTCCCAACAAACCATCGCGTAAACCCATGCTGATCATATTTCACCCATGAAATCACCGTTAGCTGTCCATAAAACGTTCGAAAATCACACCTCGGCGCCTGGATATTAAAACCCCTGCCTGGCAAAGGGCGCCGCCAATTCGGTCGGTTCTTCACACCTCTCCAAGTGCGAAACAAATAAAAGTAAAATCCGCTCGTTAAGATTTTAAACACTTATAAAAATGATAAGACGAGAGGCAGGCGATGGAAAAAATGCAATAACGAGCAGCACGCCGGTAGTCTTTCGGATCGGACGATGCCACGAGCAAAATTACGACCAGACGATGGGACAAATCGGTATAATAAAAATAATTGAACACTTACGTACCTTTATTTTTACGACAATATCGGCGATTTTTTTCTTTTTTTTTGAAGACCAAAGTCCACGTGCGAATTGTTTACAGTTTAAAAACCGGTTGCTTGGTGTTTAGTTAGAAACATTAACCGACATGTTTAACCACGGTGGTTTTTTTTTCAGTGGCGAAAAATTTTACGTACTCGCGAGCACCGCACGAAGAAATATTAAACCGAACATCGGCCGCATGCCCGTTATAGATCGAAAACCCGAACGTCGCGAACCGAAAAAAAGATGATAAAAAGATCGAGGAGTCGAGCGTACGATTGAAAAAAAAAAAAAAATCAAAGACGAGCACAGAAACAGCGACAGCAACAACAACAACAACAAAACCGTACACCGACGTAATCACAAACGTAAAAAGAAACCAAATGAAAGAGACGAGAATGAGAAGAAGAAATTCTTGCGTCCAAGGAAACCGAACGTCCAAGGATATGCGGAGTAAAGTGTAATTAGCGAATAGTTGCAGGAAGTGGCCAGCGACCGATACCAGATGGGCATTGGCCTTCACCCGTTGTCGATCTTATGTCTTTGCTATTTCTGCTTCTGCTGGCTTGCTTAGGTATAGTTTATAGTAGCTTGCAGCGATTCTTTGTCTCTTTCTGCCTGGAAATACTCTCGGGATGATGGTCCTCTCGGTCTCTTGTCCACCGCCAGCTTCTTCGTCGTTCGAGGTTCCACTGCAACTCGTCGCAGCTAAGGTCCGACAGATAGGTTTTGGTCCACGATTTCGTCTCTTAACACTTTTCACGTCTATTTGTCGGATACCGATGCCCGATACCAATGATGGACTCTTTCTGTTGCGCTGTCCGACTCCCGAAGACGTCGTCCGACTCTTATTCGCATACGAATCTTATCTGCCCGTCAGCTGATCGCCCCACAAACATTCTAGCGTAGGTATACTATGCTTATAGTAACACTTTACCGAACCGAGTCCCGAGTTTCGTGTTCGGTGCTACTTCTCTTTGCTCGATGCTGACTCGTTATTGGCAGACGATCTCCCGTGCAATGAATCCAGTTCGCATCATGGAGGGGAATGAACTTTTCACAAACCTGTTCGATAACTACATTCTCACCCTTTTTTTTTCACTCTTTCTCTTTCGCTCTTTCTCGATATGCTTTGTATCTTTCTTCTTCTCTTCCTTTTTCCTCCTTTTTTTTCTTTTTTTTTTTCGAGCCACATATCGATAATATATGTATTTATTGTATTATTTATATGTTCGTAGTAATTAGTCCTTTCCTAGTATCTGAGCGATGTTTCATAAATATTATCATTTTTTGGCCGAATTTGCCATAGAGAGAGGTAGGTCTATTGAGGTGCGTGGCAGATGCTGGGGGAGGGGAGGAGAGTGGCGAGAAATTCCGAACCCCATCGAGACCAAATCTAACTGTTTCGAAGGTCTCAAACAGCTACTATCAAACAGAAAAATCAGTCGAGTTTCCTTTCAAAGGAAAAGCTTTTGAATTATATTATTGGAATAGGTGACTGGGCCCCCATTCCCCTTGCTGCTGTTACGTAGGAATCGATTTCTCTTTAATTAAATAAAATTTAATAGAAAAAAGAAACTAAATCCTTTTGGAAAAATATCAATGTTACGTACAGACGGACCTTGTCTGGTAAAATATCTAAAAGTCATGTTAGGTTTTTTTAAAAACATCATCAAAAAAATATTGGCGTTCCATATTCAAAATTTTTATAAGTTCCATAAAGTCTGACAAAATGTATGCGATTTTGGTCAAAAATATTGTTTTTTGTCAGAATTGACATTTTTTGTTCAAAATTGTCATTTAAAACTAAAGATGGTCATTTCAGAGTAAAAACTGATACTTTTGGCCAAAATCGTAATGTTTTTGTAAGAAATGTCAGTTTTGGTCAAAATTCTCACTTTTTAGTCAAAATTATCATTTGTTTGGTCAAAATCAACATTTTTTGACATTTTTTCATTTTCTAGTCCAAACTGTCAATTTTTGCAAAAATTATCATTTTTTGGCTAAAATTGTGATTTCAAGGTACAAACTGTCAATTTTGGTCAAAATCTCCGTTTTACATCAATTATATTTTTTTTTATCCAAATTGTTAATTTTTGATCAAAATTGTCATTTCTAGGTAAAAATTGTTATTTTTGGTCCAAATCGTCATTTTTTTGTCAATCTCATCATTTTTGGTCGAAATCACCATTTTTTGGTCCAAACTGTCATTTATTGTCAACATTGTTATTTTTTGGGTCGAAATTGTCATTTCAAATTAAAAATTGCCATTTTTGGTTAAAATCGTCGTTTTTCATCCATTGTCATTTTTTTTGTTCAACTTGTGAATGTGTTAGAGACAATTGTCACTTCAAGGCAAAAATCATCTTTTCGGTCATTTTTGACTTTTTTTAAAATGTCGTCAAGAAAAATGTTACGGTTGCATATTCAAAATTTTCATAAGTTTCAAAAAGTCTGACAAAATGTCTAAAAGTCAGTATTATCCCTGAAATTTTCAAGTTCAAAAAGTCAATGGAAATTTAAAAAAAAAATTTCGAAGTCTAAAAAAGTCTGACAAAATGTTTAAAAATCGAAAATATCAGTTTAATTTTTGTTTCATAAAGTCTGACAAAATGTCTCAAAGTCATCGAAAATGTCAGTGTTACGAACAGACAGACAGACGGACACGTCATGGATTTTATAAAAATGGATGAATGGATGCTACTTCCAGTTTAAATTCACGAGTTTTAGCTTGACGAAATTCCTTGACGATAATTTTTAGACATTTTGTCAGTGGAAAATTTTCAAATGTCCATTGACTTTTTGGACTTGAAAATTTCAGTGATAATGCTGACTTATTTTGTCAGACAAGTAATTTAGACTTTTATACTTAAAATATTTTAGAAATCAGGGTAGTTTCCCGATATTTTGTCAGGCAGACTTCTTGGATCTGGAAAATTTCGGGTAATACGTTGACTTTCGGACATTTTGTAAGACTTTTTTGGAAAATTTCAACTTTATGGACTTGCAAAATTTTAAGAAAGATCAGACAGCTTTTTACCTCACGCTGATTTCTAGACATTTTGTCAGACTTTTTTAAATTTGGAAAATTTTTTAGATTTATACTTTTTGTCCTTGGAATTGAGGTTCGAAAATTTTTCAAAAAAATTCCATTACGAAATTCACTCGCCAAAATCCGTTATGATGACTTTTAGATATTTTGTCCGACTTTTTTGAGCTTGGAAAATTGTCGACAGTTGCATTACACAAAGACTTATCAATCATGATTAATGACTTTTTATTGAAATTTCAGCTTTGCAGGAACAGCAAAATTATAGAATTCATTGATGTATGACTTTGTGACATTTTTTTCGATTTCAACCTTCCCTAACCAAAAATAATACACATAATGACGTTTTATTTAAATTCTTATGATCGACCTCATAATCAGGTTACTTGGTCTTGAGACTTGCTAAACGTCGAATCTCGTAATCAATATTTCCAACCCCCCCCCCCCACCCTTCACCGACAGATCTCTCAATTTCATCTGTTTTCTATTCACTAATTTCAAAGAAGACAAAAAATCAAATTTTGAAAAAAAAATCCAGAAAAGTAAGGTACATCGATTTAAAATTTGTTCCAATTTTCAAAAAATTTGCAACATTGAGAAAAAAAGTAATGAAATTATTTTTATTGTAAAAGTGCATGGTTCAAATTTTATAAAAACGTTGAAAATTTTCCTAAAAATTATCAAAAATATTGTAAAAATCGTCAAAAAAATCATGAAAATTATTTAAAATTTTGCAAAAATTATTGAAAAATCCCTAAAAATATAATAGAAATGATGTTTAAAAATCACGAATTAATGACAAAGGTTGATAGTGAAAAGCGATAAAAATCATGAAAATCGTCAAAAATGTAGTTGAAATTGTCAGAATTTTCACCAAAATCAGTAAAAACAATCTAGAAACTGTCAAAAAACCATCAAAATCTTCGAAAAAGTGGTTAAAACTGTCGAAATTTTCATAAAAATCCTTCACAATATTATAAAAAGGGTCAAAAAATCATAAAAACCATTGAAAATTTTGTAAAATTTCTTAAATTTTCATAAAAATCACTAAAAATATCGTTGAAAAAATCAAAAAAATAATATAAAGTATTGAAAATCTCGTAAAAATTTTAGAAATATGCCTGAAAATTATTGAAAAAAGATTATAAAAGTGGTTAAAATACCAAAAAAACCGTTGCAATATTCACATACCTATTTTCATAAAAATTAGTAAAAATAACGAAAAAACGATAAAAAATTGTAACAGTTTTCGCAAAATTTTCGACGAATTTCATTATTTTTTTCGTTTGTACAATACTTTTATCAATTTTCGTGAAAATTTCGACAATTTTTGGAAAATTTTACATGATTTTCGTGAATTTGATCTTTTTTTTGAAAAATTTAAAACGATTTTTGTGAATATTTTAATGACTTTTACGAGATTTTCGACTGTTTCCATGATTTTTTGATCACTTTTTTTCAAATTTACCATGTTTTTTAATGAGAATTTAACATAACTTTTTAATGTTTTTTTTTGACCATTTCTATAACATTTTTACCAATTTTTATGACAATTTCAACAATTTTCGCCAAACTTTTGATGATTTTTATGATTTTGTCAACAATTTTCACAATTTTAAAACCATTAATTGTTGTGAAATTCTACTGTTAATTTTTAAAGACAGAGTTCCAATCCCTAATACTCCTAGAGTTTTTATCAGTGGATATTTTTGAAAAGGGGAGAGGGTAAGTGTGAAGGTCGAAAAATGACCTGAGCTTGATTTTTTAGCAGTACCAGTTTTCATGTTACAAATGTGCTATTAAAATGAAAAAAAAACAAATATTTTTTGAATGTTTTGGATGAGATTTTTAACTGAAGAGGATACGTTTCTGATTTCAGCCTGGAATTTTCCCATTTTTGCTCAAATAGTAAAATTACTTCACTTCACCTTCCCCTTCACCAATTTCTACACAGGTATGAAATATTCAATTAATAATAAGGGAGAGATCTTGTTGAACATTCTTAATGGAAGGAAAAAGCTCATATACGAAAAAGAGTGTAAATTGTTTTTCTAAGAAAAATTTCGTAAAATTATGTCTTTTTATGAAAATTTGATTATGTGATAGAGTCCAATAAAAGGCACCATTCGATCAAAAAGTCGTTTTTAATTTTTTTTTTTTGGCTTATTTTATGTGAAAATTCTCAAAAATTAAATAGAAGTGATCCCAAGTCAAAAAATTGAATTTTTTAAAACTTGGAACGCTTCTCCTGTAAAATTACGTGTTTTGGTCGACAGGTCCTTTTTTTTGGACACAGTCATAAAAATTGTCTTCTTTTTTCCCTTATTCATCTGAGTATTTTCAAGTCCTTTCCAAACTTCCAAGAATCAATTTTCAGAAGACTAAGTGTTTTAACTTTTTTTGTGAACAAAAAACAAGTCCATTATGCATCGACCCTTTTTATCAAATTATACCATATTTCATCCTCTTCCACTATACAGAACTCGAATTGATGTTATTTAAAATTTACGCAACGCAACGTTTATTTTTATATAAATTAATAATCGGTAATTCCGTACAAAATTATGAAAAAAATCTCTTTTAAATGTTCGAGGAATTAAATTGTTATATGGAGGCTGCGGAGAGGTTAAATATCTTCAACCTCTGTCATTATTGATTCATCATCTACAAGATAATTCTACGCTTCGAAATTCGTCGAAGCTAAAAATACCTGAAGCCTATTGAGAATCGTACGAGAAAATTTGCAAAGTTCCAATTCGCAGAATTTTCCATCATCGCGTATCGAGGGGAAAAATATGAAACCTAATTAATTTTTAACGTTACCGAAAAAAAATATGGAATTCTGAACCGATGGAATAATCATCATCGATCTTGCTGAAAAAAATAAACACATTGTTGATACGTGTACGACCTCACGCATTATTCAGGGAAGGAAAATTTGCACATGAATCATCCTTCGTATACGTATTTAATAACGAAACAAGAAACAAGATCACGAACGATATTCGCGAATAAACCATTGACAAGTGGAACCGTAGGTAGATAATTACGCGTGCTCGGATATAATATTTCCATAAATAATATACTTATTCGAGCTTGAGCAGTGAGCACATTTTCGTGGAACGTACCATACGCGATGTCATTGAAATGTTATAGGACTTGTCACTTTTTCTTTCTCGTCTTCTTCGCGTATAAAATGAAGAAGAAAGCATTATAACTCTTGCGAATTTTATGACAGTATAGATCTCGCGAGTAAATTTATATACTCGTACCATCGATAATGGCTTGACAGCAGATCGAGATCGATATTATCAAAGTCTCATTCGTCATGTTTTCTCGCACGAACGAGTGACTCGTGTTGAAAAAAATTTATGTACTATTGCGATATAAAATCAGCTGCTACCGTATCGATGTGGACACATTTGATACAATGTGACGTGTTGTGTGTCTCTGTGTGGATATAAGACCGAAAGATGAAGATTGAGGGGAAGGAGGAAGCAAATTAAATTGAAGCAAGTTGCGGCGATTTTTTAGCCGAATTTTCGTGCTACGAAAATGAAATGTAAAATTTTCCAAGTACTTTAAATTTTATTCTAGATGGATAGAGGAGGAGTCTACTAATCTTTTTGAGACGATTTGAATATTTTCTCAAGATGACTTATGAAAAGGAAAAGTTTCACGAGAGCTCAAAATGACGCTCATCAGGATTACAAAATACCAAACCCTCAAAAGAGTAGGATCCATTAAGGATTGGACGGTCTTTCAAAAATGACATAAAATTAAATATTTCCTCAAAAACTATTCAAGATAGTATTATTTTGAGACTAGAAAAAGGAACGAAATTGGATAAAAAATGCGTAAACCGTCAAAACGAATATTGCATACCACAATTTTTTTCAAAACTTGAGGAGAAAGCCATGAAATTGAGGTTTCTGATTATTCAACGTCCTTTCCTTCTCCCTCCATCTCTCAAACAACTTTCTTCTAAACCAAAAAGTTGATGAAATTTCAAAATCTGTAGGTATGCTTTCTCACTTTCATAACATCTTTCTCAAAAATCTTAACCTATGTTATGAAAATCTCAACAAAATTCACATTGTATCGCCTAGATTGCACATAAACACTCTCCATCGATCAACCACCTTTACCAGAGAATAAAATACAAAAAAAACTCACCTTTTTACAGCTCGCTCCGACGCAACAAAGAACCACACACACGTTGCTAGTACGACACGTTTCAAGGTTCGTGGACATTCGATGCATTTAATCGGGTTGATTAATAGCGCAGGCAAAATACACATATACCATCGATATCGATACCTGCTCGACCTCCAAATTGAATTACGAGTATAATCTGTTGGACAGAAGTACCATAGGTAATAAGAATAGACGCCTAGTCGGCGAAAAAATTCACCATTAGAGAAAAAAATCACCTTATTTATGGACTCGATGATCATTATCGTGTATCGCGGATTTCAAAAACAGACTAGATAACATACAATGTCCATTGTATGACAATATCGAGAACACCTCCATTAAGCCAAGCGATAAAATATCTTCGTTGGGATACGACTGTATATCTAGGTGTGTCCATCGACCAAAATCAAGCGACCGATAACCTTAAATCTATAAAAACTTGACAAATTAAAAATCGTAGGTATTCGGAAAACCCGTTGGAAACACAAAGTGAAAATTTATCATATTCATTAAAAAGCTATTACTCGTTGAAATATTCCGGCGGTGTTTTATGACCCGGGACCCGGCAGCCGCATCGACGACGTTGATGGGAGATGGAGGTGAAAATTAATCGTGAATTTGTACGAGTGTAGGTACGTACATTCGATTTGGAAATGAAATACTCGGCGAAGATGAAGGTTCGCGAATAAATCACGTTATATTCCGCAAATACAACCGTTATGAACATGTACACAATTTACCATCGAGTATTCAGCATCATCGCGAATGTACATCTCTCTGTATATGGCTGGTGCACCTGCTAACATAAATATTTGATGCATTGCTGAAATAAAATTTACAAAACTATAAAAAACCCACGTCTTCGATAATCGCAAGTTCCCAACACGATTATATTTAAAAACGTTAATAAAAAATTCATCGTTTTATCCGGACTAATACGAGTACATGGGTTGAAAATAATTCATTTCGATTTCTTCTCTAATGCGTTCAATTTCATTTTTAAAATGACTATATTTGGTCGCCGAAGCATAAAGATGCATCGATACACTCTTAATGGAATCATGTCCCCGTATTAGCGATCGCGACTTTCCTTCGAGAGGCTTAATTGACAGCGAATCGTCTCGATTCAATGGATATGTTGACGAGAGGTTAAGTTTTGGACGGATTTGTGCATTTGCATGGGAAATTATGTGTAATGGGTTGAACGTGTGATCAATGCCATTTGACACTTGACGAACGTGCATTCGCGATGGTAAATTTTCGAAATTATATTCAGGGCAGTGTGATTACAGCCTTCGAATGTAGGTTTGCTTCGGATAATTCGACCGTGATACGAATTTTTTTTGGTCGTAATGTGTCAATTGTGGTGAAAGGGCGATATGCGATTTCGAAGCAGAGGTCCAAAGTACGAGTGACATAAAATCAAAGAGAAATGCAAACGAAGAAAGTAGCAGAAAGTTCGATGTAGTATAAAAATTGCTTGAAAAATTGCAACAACTGATAGAATTGAAAAATATAAAACATAAAATATACTTCTAGTTTTTATGTAAAGTCTAACAAAATGTTATAATGTCTGATAAAATGTCTAAAAATCAAATTTTTGAAATGATCCAAATTTTTACAAGTCTTAAAAACCAGAATCTCTTGAATTTTGCAAGTCCAAGAAGTCCAAATTCTGACAAAATGAACCTCTGCCTAATACATTACCTAAACGTCAGACTGACCCCCCTGAAATTTTCCAAGTCCAAAAAATTGGTTTGAAATCTTACGTCCTAAATTTTTCCAAGTTCGAAAAATCAGCTGCCCATCTAATCAACTTTTTCTCAAGTCCAGAAAGTCAGAATCTTTGAAATTTTTCTTCGTTCAAAAAGTCAGATTAATCCAGTCTAACACATCGTCTGACTTCTGAAAACTTGAACATTTTTTTTTAAAATTTGGATGAAAGCCTGAAAGGCTATTTGACAAAATGTCTAAAACCCAGCATGATTTCTGAATTTTTTTCAAGTCAAAACAGTCGTTAGAAATCTGAAAATTTTTCCAAGTCCAAGAAATATAATATCTAGCGTGATTCCTAAAATTTCCCAAATTCAAAAAGTCTAATTTTTGAAAAAAATTTCCAAAAATCAGCATGATTTCTGAAAGGTTGCCTGTCAAAACCAAATTTAAAAAAATGTCTGACTAAATCTTCAAGAGTCAGCATGATTTCTAAAATTTTTTTCAAGTCCAAAAAGTCTAATTTCTGACAAAAATCTAAAAGTCAGCATGATTTCTCAAAGGCTGTCTGACAAAATGTCTAAAAATCAGCATGATTTCCGAAAATTCTGAATTTTTTTTCCAAGTCCAAAGAGTCATTTGAATTCTGAAAAAATTTCCATGTTCAAAAAAGCCGGACAAAAAAGTCAGCGTAACAAATTTTTTTAGATGAATTTCGTAATGGAATTTTTTTGAAAATTTTTCGAAATCCAATTCCTAATACAAAAAGTTAGTAGAAATCCGAAAATTTTTCTAAATTCAAAAAAGTCTGACAAAATGTCTAAAAGTCAGCGGTAAGTCAAACGCTGTCTGACGAAATGTCTGATTTGAACTTTCTTCAAATTTTTCAAGTCCAATTGTGTTGAAATTTTCCAAGTCCCAAAAATTCATTTGAGTTCTAAAAATTTTTTCAAATCCAAAAAGTCATTTGAATTTTGAAAAATTTTTCAAGCCTAAAAAAGTTGGACAAAATATCTAAAAGTCAGCGTAACCGGTTTTCGCAATGAAATTTTTTTGAAAATTTATTGAAATCCAATTCCTAATACAAAAAGTCAGTAGAAATCTGAAAAATTTTCCAAATTCAAAAAAGTCTGACAAAATATCTAAAAGTTAGCGTTAGGTAAAAATCTATCTGACAAAATGTCTAATTTTAACTTTTGAAAAAATTTTCAAGTCCATAAAGTTGAAATTTTCCAAGTCTAAGAATTCATTAAATTTTTAAAAAATTTTCCAGGTCCAAAAATATCTGATAAAATGTCTAAAAGTGTCGTATATCTGGGGATCCGCAAAATTTTGTTTGTTAGGATGACCCATTGTAGTTGGAAAATTTTATAAGCCAGATAGCTGAATTTTTGGACTTGAAAAATTTCAGATTGTAAAATTGGTTCCAACATTGTATGCACTTTTCTTTAAAAATATTATTAGGTTAAAAAAATCATGAAAATTTTTGAAATTGTGGTGAAAGTTATTGAAACTGTTATAAAAATTGGTGGAAATCGTATTAAAATATTATTGTGACACTAAAACTCATCATCATTACCAATTTTCGAAACTTTGTAAATTTTTCAAACGTTTCGACTAGGATTACGTAGGTTTTCAAAACCCCCGAATCTATTTTTAAGACGATCCTGACTCATCCCCAAAATAAAACCTGCTAAACTTCATTTTTAAACATCACTGATCCATTTTTGATATTACTTCACCAAAAAAGTAAAACAAAAGGACTCTTAAAAAGGTTGGACCGAACCTTCAAAAATTTGTACTATGCAATTGTCAGCAATCAATAATATACTCATAGCAGTAACACCAACTCCATAAAAATCTTATCTCGAGGTCAACTTTCCTAACCTAACACAAAAGAATAAGTAATAGGTACTGAAGCCAAAATGCATTTAAGTATTTAACATGAAGATAAGAAAAAAAAGAATAGCTTAACGAGGAAGAAACTGATATGATAACTCTATTCTGCAAAAGATATCTACTCAAAATTGAATGTTAAGGTCATTTCAGACTTCTAAACTATAAATACTTCGGTTGACAGGGCATTGGGTCAATTCATTTATTACTTAGCTTGAGTACCTTTAGAATTCAAAAATGCAAGTGTTTTTCATGTATGCTTTATGTGTATTTTTGGTCGTCTGCCAATCAGTTTTGGTCAATTCAAAACTTACAACAGGTAAATCATTATTTTTTCAATTATTTCAGAGAGGGTATTATCACTAATGGAAAACTCAATTTAAAAAATCGTTTGGTTACCAGCGACTGACTACTTTTCCTGTTGACTAACAATTTTTGGACAAGCGACAATCGTTTCTTGAACCAAATCTTTATAAGAGCGGTTATCCACGTCGATTATTTTGTTTCAGACAATGACCAACTGTTCTTAGGTAAATATCCGATTCCTAAGAAAACACCTAATCCAATCAATATCAATACTAAAAAAGTTCACCAGGTGAAACTACCCCCACTGCACTTATTAGGAATATTATTTGCTTTAACGAAATTATCAAATACAGGAAAATCCGGTAGGTATCTACATAAACATTCACAAATTACCCATAAGGATGTGTAATGGATCATACTAAAACAACAAACGTTTTGTACAGTCAAAGCCAGTCTTTTTCAACCTTTTACTCTCGGATATGCTAGTGGTGGCGTTTTAGGATCAGATAAATATGAATTCGATGAATTTCAGTATTATTGGACAAACGATTCAAATGGAACTGTTGGAGCCTCGATTGATGGTCAAAAGTAAGAGAATTTATTAACCTTTATCAATTATGATCATCGATTCTTTATTTAAGGAATCTTTTCTAGATTTCCTTTTGTGACCAGGGTGTATTTTAGAAATCGAAAATATCCCACAAAAAGTGAAGCATTAAAACATAGAGATGGTTTGGCCGTGGTACAGTTTCTTTTTAGTATTGTAAGTTCACACTTATGTATTGATGATCTCTAATTCAATTCGATTTAAAATACAACAAAAACTTGTATGTACTTTAGTGTTCGACTCACAACATTTTATATGATGGGTTTGGTACGAAACTAAAACAAATACGGCAACCCGGATCCTCAACATTAACATTTCTTGGCACTTTAATATTGGCTATTGATTTCATTCCTATAAACTCGACGTATTATGCTTATCCTGGATCTTATATTGATGATATTACAGGCAACCATTATTCTTGCTCAACCGTCATAGTCATCAAGCCTAATGCGGCATTCTGTTTAACTGAGAAACAGGTAAGTTCAAATTTCATCATTAGGCTATACAGTACATCTAATTTCCTCCAAAATTGTTCAACTTCTAATGTTCATTTGTTGGAATTTCATCTTCTAGTTCGAGACAACATTCGGTTCATTGAAAAATTCTTTTGGAGGACCATTGACCAGTACTTTATCGCAGTATCCCGCCAAAATGCCGATTGTTCAAGCCAATGGTGTAACCCAAACAATTATACCTTTGTTTTAAATTCATCAGATTAAAAAAAATTATGAAATCTGAGCCGCATCAATATTTAAAAAATTTGTTATAAGTTAGACTAAAGTTGTTCAAAATTTACTAAATATGGCCAATTTAGAGCAAAATGAAAAATTTGTGTCATATTTATTTAAAACAAGTCAATGGTTGATGATGATCGAGCAGTACTAAGTCACTCTGAATACTGTAGGGGTATGATACTATATTGATGAAGCACGGTCGATGATGATCGAGCAGTACTTGGTTGCTTCAAGTGCTGTACGGGTGTGATACTATGTCGATGAAGCATGGTCAATGATGATCGAGCAGTACCAAGTCACTCTGAGTATTGCAGGTGTATGATACTATGTATACTATGTTGATCAAGCACAGTCGATGATGATCGAGCAGTACTTGGTTGCTTCAAGTACTGTGGGGGTATGATACTTTGCTGATCAAGCATGGTCGATGATGACCAAGCAGTACTTGATTGCTTCAAGCGCTGTAGGGTATGATACTATGTCGATAAAGCATGGTCGATGATGATTGAGCAGTGCCAAGTCACTCTGAGTACTGCAGGTGTATGATACTATGTTGATCAAGCGTGGTCGATGATGATCGAGCAGTACCAAGTCACTCTGAGTACTGTAGAGGTATGATACTATGTTGATCAAGCACGGTCGATGATGATCGAGCAGTACTTGGTTGCTTCAAGTGCTGTAGGGGTATGATACTATGTCGATAAAGCTTGATTGATGATGATTGAGCAGTACTAAATCACTCTTGAGTACTGTGTGGGTATGATACTATATTGATAAAGCACGGTTGATGATGATCGAGCAGTACTTGATTGCTTCAAGTACTGTGGGGGTATGATACTCTGCCGATCAAGCATGATCGATGATGACTGAGCAGTACTTGGTTGCTTCAAGTGCTGTAGGGGTATGATACTATGTCGATAAAGCATGATTGATGATGATCGAGCAGTACTAAGTCACTCTGAGTACTGCATGGGTATGATACTATGTTGATAAAGAACGGTCGATGATGATCGAGCAGTACTTGGTTGCTTCAAGTACTGTGGGGGTATGATACTTTGCTGATCAAGCATGGTCGATGATGACTGAGCAGCACTTGGTTGCTTCAAGTGCTGTAGGGGTATGATACTATGTCGATAAAGCATGATTGATGATGATCGAGCAGTACTAAGTCACTCTGAATACTGTAGGGGTATGATACTATGTCGATCAAGCATGGTCGATGATGATAGAGCAGTACTTCGTAGCTTCAAGTACAGTAGGGGTATGATACTATGTCAATCAAGCATGGTCAATGATGATCGAGCAGTACTAAGTCGCTCTGAATAATGAGTATGATACCATGTCAATCAGTCTCTACATACCACGATCGACAATGATCGACTGGGACTCCCTATAACTTGAGAAGTTACCATGCCAATAAGTCTCGATATGACGATGATCTGTTGTAATCGAGCCAGTCAACTCTCAATCCAGGAGAAAAAAGGAACATTAAAAGATACCTACTCTACCTAACTTTACCTCAAAGTAACTTATTGGGCCTGGAAAAGTTCAAAAACTGTAGATTTCTTTTTTTTCCCCTGTTGAAACTAGTAAAAGCATATTCTATGTTTCATACTTTCATAGGTAGGCGATGGCGGTATAACAAAAACAAAACTAAGCAGAGGGGTCCAGGGGGTGGAGCGCCCCTGGCCAGGTTCGAAGGACCGAGTTTCCTGATTCGTATTCTTAATCATTATTACGATTAACGAAATACTAAACAAGATAAAAGCAATGATGCACCCTCCTACATCGACGAATTTCACACAATCGATGGAACATCACAAAAATCCAGGGCTCAAATTTCATTACACATATCAAATTTTAAGACTTCTTCTCCACCGCAGTCCGCATCAGATAAAATATCTCATTCGAAGAAATGATAAAAAACGAAAAAAGACTTCAATTTACCTGGTGGGACATATTATTACAGCGGAGATCGATGATCCACTTTTATCTAGTTCACAGCGCACCTTGTTGACCATTAAAACGAAATGCGATCTTGGACTTGGATACGGTATAAGTCATAAGTAATTGAGTCGTTTGAAGCGCGTAGGCAAGTCTTGGTGGTATGTGTAAGCGTATCTCGTACAGCTTCTTGTACGAATGATTCAAGGCCGCATCGTAGTGTAATCGAGCATTTATCTGATTTACGTCTCGAGAATGGTTTCTTCGGACAGGGGACATTGAACACGAGCTTTGTTCTGAAATACACGAAGGTGTTAATGCCAAGTTCACGGACAAATTTTCCATACGAAAAAAACAATTTCCACGTAAATTTACATACGAGATGTTTGATCTCTTTCTGCGTGACGTCGACTGGTTCGAGTTTGTTGTAAATTTGTAATTAATATAAAACCAATATAAAATTAATCACGTCTTTATACGTATATTGGAACCGCAGTTAGACTGGAAACGGTCGACCTGTGACCCGATTCCCGATTCTGCTCACCCACACAAAATTTCCGACGACTTTTACTTTCGTATGTTTGTGCAAAAGACAACACAGATGCAAGCCAACGCCACTCCGGCGACCAAGACCGAGCTCGCACTTGTCGGTGCCATGTATTTAGTAGGTCATCAGGGTACAAGTCGATATATGCGATGGGATGACCAACGTCGAGGAATTTCCCCCCTTTGCCAAGTTTACGAGTTTGAAAAATTATATAAAATATATCGACGGATATTACGACGACCATCGTCTCACCGGAGAGCAGATTTACGAATACGTGTGCCGAGAGGATCGATGGTAAAAGGCATATACGAGCAGCGCGCCATCAACCAAGAATCTGGATTCCTAATTCCCGTTATTTAGCCGCCATCTAACTGAAGTGTGTGCGTTTGCTCTCCGCTCCTTACCGCTATTCGCGCCGCATTTAACCATTACTCGGGCTGCAGTTGGCCGCAGGGCCGCGCGGGCCGCCGCGCCACAGACTTCACATGACAATTGAACCGTTTCACGGTACGTAAAAGAAGATGATAATAATAATACTGATATTAACATTACCGCGAGGTGTTTGTCAGGATACCACACACATGTCAGCCCGGCGGCCTCCTTTTTTTCTCTTCTTTCTATTACACTCTCGCGACTATGTAATCAATTTCTCCACATACGAATTCCCCTCCATACCCCTCATGCCTGATCAATCACTCGACCAAATCTAAAACTCTGCATTGCATCTCCCAGCAAAACAATATTCCTAAATTGAAACATCTCCACATTGCAATCTCTAACAGTGAATGTCATTTAATCCAAACCCATTGAAAAAATCCAAATTACACGCATACCTTTCCATAGGCGTATTACACCATCTCGACCATCTCATCTATTCGTAGCCATCTTGTCGAATCCACCAGTCCACATACTAAAAAACTCATCATACGGGTAGAAATTACCCGAATGGTTTTACCTACTAACATAATTCCAAGAAACGTAAATTTCTACCATAGGTCAAACCAAAAAGGTGACCAGTTCAAGCTGCCATCGCCATCACGTCCCAATCGTAAACCGTCCAATTAAACGAGGCGGGTGTGAAATCGAGATATCGAAATAATACCTCGATTAAGCGTGAAAATGATGGACGAAAATTAATTCATAGCTGAGAAGCTCGCCCCGACAATAGGACATTAATTCATAGTAATAATGTGTCTGTTCGCGTTTGACCTTAATCTGGGAACCTAGTTCTTCTCGATGGTGTTTGCGGTTTCGACCGAGACGTGCGAGTTGAACTGTGCTGCAAAATAAAAACGTGTCGATTTTAGTAATTTTACGAAAATTGTATGGAAATTTGATCGGAAGAGGGTGATCGAGTGTCGAGACACGGAAACGTTTGGAAGTATTTAGCAAATGCCTTTGAAGAATAACTGTCGCGATGAGAATTCAATTGGATACAGTTTTTTTTTTTTTGCAAATCTTCGTCTGTTTAGCAATCAACTAAACGTAGGACTTATATTTCAATTTTTGAAATTTTCAAACAACTCCTCCCCCCTCCCCTCACTTTGAAAAATGAATAATTTCTAAGCACTCGTGGTCAATAAAATTAATTTCAAAATTCTGGTCTAAAAAATGGTTCATCGAAGAGAGTGAAAAGTGAGCGAAATAGTATGTTTAGATATCCCTGTTGAAATTATGAAAAAATTGCAACACCAGAAATGATAAATTCCTCATGATTCATGGCAAAATTATAATAATACGCAGTTCATCACGTTAGGACAAAAATTCAACTCACAGTGATGAATGAACAACTTTACAACAAACAAGTGTTATGCTAATTGCATATCTCAGATTCATGGTTTAGCCATTTGATATTTTTTTCATTTCCTATTTGAGTTTGAATGGAATTTTTGAAAAAAATGCGATGAAGTTGATGAGGCAAATTTTGCACATTGAAGAAAATTGAGAGATTGAAACGATTTTTACCCTCTCCCACCTCTACCTTTGTTGTTTCCCCCTTAAAAATAATTTCTCGCTATTTTAAAAATACATAGAAAAATTGAAATACTAGAAACTCATGTAAGTACTTCATAAAATTCATGAAACTTGGAAGAATAGAAAATTCACCCACTGAAAAAACTTTGATAAAAATAACAAAAAAAATCGTTTGACGAAAATAGAAAAGTGAAAATTTGAAATTTTAGTAAAATATTTGATCGATTTATCATATAAAATTTTTTTGAAAAAACAACAGAAGTCATTAAAAAATTATTTTGAAATAAACAGAATTTCTCAAATTAAAATAAAAGTAAAATTCGACACAATTTTGGAAATTGAAGATAGATCCACTCTTCAAGCGGACATAAATCCAAAAAAGTCTGACAAAATGTTTGAAAATAAAATTTTTAAATTAAAAAAATATCTTAATATAAAAGTCAGCATTATCTCTGAATTTTAAACACGTGATTTTAAATTTGGATACAATTTTGGAAAAATTGTAAATTTGAAACAAAAACCTGATGATTTTAGAAAAATTGTAAATATAAATTTGAAAAAAAAATTGTAAATTTGAAATTAAAAACTGATGATTTTATAAATATTGTAGCTATACTTAAATTTTCAAAAGAAACAGGTCAAACTGTGAAAAATAAAAAGAAAATAATAAAAAAAATCAACAAAATTCAAGAAGAAAAGAATAGAAATGTGAAATTTTAGCAAAATGCTTGCTCAATTTGTTACATTGAACAAATTTTCAAAAAAGTCATTAAAATTTTTTTTGAGATAAACAAAACTTTTCAAATTAAAATAAAGGTAAAATTTGATTCAATTTTGAAAAAAAAAAATTAAAAAGACAAAAAAAACTGAAGATTTTAGAAAAATTGTATGAGTAAATTTGAGAAGAAAATAGAAAAGTTGTTAACTGGTCAAACTGTTGTGAATATTTTTCAAAAAATGAAAACTAGAATTATAAAAAATTCAACAAAATGTAAGAAGAAAAGAATAGAAATGAGAAATTTTAGCAAAATTCTTGCCTAATTTATCACATCAAACAAAATTTGAAAAAACAAACGGAATAAGTTCGTAATAATTGAAAAATTCATTTGAAATGAACGAAATTTCTCAAATTTAAATTTCCTAATGCTAAAATTTTGGAAAGAGATTGAAAAAATTTTAAATCTCAATTTTTTTAAATCGTCAAGTTGGCCGAAACGTGGCAAATATTTTACGAAAAATAAAAATAGAAATTAGAAAAAATTCAACAAAATCTAAGAACAAAAGAAAAACAAGAAATAAATTAAAGATTTCAAAAAAATTTTAAATCTCAATTTTTTTTAAAACGTCAAATTGACCAAAATGTGGCAAATATTTTACAAAAAATAAAAATAAAAATTAGAAAAAATTCAACAAAATCTAGGAACAAACGAAAAACAAGAAATATAAAAATTTTGCAACAACTAAAATTGAATCCACGCAAACTGAAGAAATTAAAAAGGGAGAAAATTCTGCAAACTTTGACACCCAAGTGTTTGAAAAATGCACCTACTTATCAAATTTTTGTAAAATTCTGAAAAGTCATAAAAAAGAAATTATAAATTACAGAACAATTAAAGACTATCCATTAACAAAAATTAAAAATCTTGTAAAATTTTTGGTAAAGGATTAAGGAATCACCAAGAAATGAAATCATAAAAAAAGTTGATCAAAATCGACTAAAATTTTGTAAAATTGAAAAAATGAAGATACAAATAATCAATAATAATCAAAACTGCAATATGCAAAAATTCGATTAAGAAATTAGAAATTCGTATGAATGATCAAATACTAAGTCAGGAAATTACATCAAATTCCGCCATAATTTCAAATAATTGATACAAATATGAAATCTGAAAAAAATTGGATTGAGAACCTTCAAAAAAATCATAGTCAAATTAAAAATCAACATAATTATCGAGTTTGAAAGTAATTAATAATTTATTACGTAAGATACCTGTGCAAAGTTTTTGAAAATTCGCAAAAAAAAAAAATAATAAAAAAAATACGAAAAATCATTTGATCGAAATCTATCAAAACACACACAAAAATAATGAAATTTGAAAGAATTTCGGTTTAAAATTGAAGTGAAAAGTACGAAAAATGAAACAAACAAAAATTCAAAGTCTGAATAAAAAAGTTGTACTCGAAAATGTGAATTAATTTTAAAATATTAAAATGATCTTAGGTGTAATTTAAAAACCGATTGAAAATTCATTTGAAAAATGGGGAAACATTGGACTCGAAATTTAAAAAATTTAGAATTCAATGAGAAAATTTTTCAATCAATTTAAACAAAAATATAAAATTATGAAAAAAATTAAAATAAAATTTTAGAAATCACAGAATTTGTCGAATCATAAATACAGCTGTACATGTTTTTAAATCAATCTATAACTGTTCCGAATTCGCGAATTTATCATAAAATGTGTTCAAAATCTGTAAAAATTTAAAAATTCAATTTTTTCCCTATAAATAACGGAAATATTGAAAACTAATTCCAAAACCCTCCACGTCTCATTAACTTACTGCTAAAAAATAAAATCACGTTCTCGAAAAACAAGAAAAAAACATAATCATTTACTTGGTTGAAAAAAATTACACCTTACTCAGGTAAAGGTAAAATAAAAATCGAAAAAATTGTAACCATATTAATAATAAAAATCTATCACAACACAATGCAATTTACCGTGTCATAAATCACAGTTCAATGAGCTAAATTATAGAAAATTTCCCCAAATTTAGGCCGTGCTTTTCAATCGCCATAAAATCTACGGCAAATTCACCGCAATCGTTCGAGCATCTAATCGAATTTCATCCAAAATGTGGCCATCATTACATCACATTACCACAATTAAATCAATTCTAACGGTAACCCCCGTACACATCTACATAACGTAATTATAAGTAGAAACCGCAACAATATCCCAAACTACTTGTTTCGAATACATAGAAACATAAAAAATGCCACAATTGGTTGAAAATTATAAAAGCAAGAGGATGAATAACAAAACAGCTAAACAGCTGATATCGGTATCAAGATTCATCGTAAGTCAAATCTGTAATTTCAACGATCGATTGGTTTTGATTGTAGCAAATCACATTCACAGCGTTGGGAGAATTGACGATGGGTTGGGGGATCATGGTTGGATTTTGATCGATGATTACCTTAAGTGATTGTTTTCTTTCGGTGGGATAAGATTTAGGTACAGATTTGGAATTACGAATAGGATGCAACTTCGGAACGGGTACTTTTTTCGACTTGGGCATTATTTTTTTATTTTGGTGGCCCTTAGGTTCGACAATTTGAACGTTTTGTGTTCCTGTCGTGGAAATAATGGCGTATGGTATCGGCGTTACTGCGATATTCGTCGAAAGCGTACTTATCTGAGGTATCGGTGGCTCGTTTTGCGCAACGTTCGATAAATCAGCTGGAAAACCAGATGAGGTTAGAGTAGCTAGTTTAAAGCGATCTCTAAAGTAATGAAATACGAGTACCTTGATACATGGCCAAAGTAACCGGACAATTTTTATGTGCCAAGAGTAATGTTTTTAAATGAGCCACTTCCGCTTTCAAAGATACTATTTCCGAACGAAGATTTTTATTTTCACTGTATACCGATTCGGTGTCCTGTTTTAGCTGAGTTATCCACTCTTTCTTCTTTAATCTGCAGCGTTTTTGAGCCATTCTGATGGAAATACGATCAGATAAGTACACTTTTTGATTTGAAATCATTTACGTTGAATCAGCTCACCTGTTTCTTTCACGTGAATATGATAATTTATCGTCGCTAATTTCTTCGCCAGAAGGAGGTGGTGTAGTTGTAAGTCTAGGAGCAATATTTTCAATTATTTTTGGAACTGGTCGAGTGATGTTGTTTTGAGTTGGTTTTAAAAGTTTTTTCAGTTTCTGTAATTTAATTACAATTTAGATTGGTGATCTTTTTTTCACACGATTTTATTCGACAGAATCAGCCTTATTGGATTTACTTGTTTTATGGAAGATGATGTAGTTTCGATCGGTTTTGATGATATTTTAATATTCGAGTCATCTTCTATGATTTTGTTCTCGGAAGGAATAATTATGACATTTTCATTACCAAGGACTGCAGACGAAAATGTATTTTCTTTCATATCAATTTTATTATTCAATATTCTGAAAATAAAAACTAAGTAATAAAAATCATCCTTTTTTCAACACCAAAAAAATTGAAATCAATACTCACAAAAATTCGTTGGAAATGGAATCATCGGTCATAAGTTCGTGAGTTTCGAGAAACATTTCTAAAAATCGAATTTCAAATATTAATCACAATAATTTAATTCAAAACGAAAACTTCGAACTTCTCATTCTTACCTTCTATAATCCCATTTTGAACAGATTCAGGCTTAAGAGCAAATGTCTGTTCGAATACAGGACTCTCGGTCTAAAAAAAATCATTCCACAATTCAAAACCATTTCAAGTCCAAAATACATAAATTTACATCAAGATTACCCACCAAATCAATAACATTTTTCTCAGGTTGGTCGACATGATTAACAATTTGTTCATTATTTTGATTTTCAATTGGTTGAATATCTTGTATCAATGGTAAACTTTCCGGCGGTACTTCGTCATCGCTGAATTAAAATTAAATTAGAAAGAGGAATCAACACACAGAAATAGTCGAAAAAAGACATCTCAACTCACTTCGATAAGCTGTGTTCATCTTGTGTCATGAATCTAGTAATTAGGAAGTCATTATTTGGAATTTTGATTTCATCATCATCGTCTTCGATAATCGGATCTACCAAAGCATAAATATCATCAAAAACACATTCGTACCAAGAATCAAAACAGGATAGAATAATTAAAACTCACACGAGCTCCGATAATCTTCGATCCGTTTAGAATTAGGAACCACTTGTGGCGTATCTAAAGTATCACCGTTGACACACTTCGATAATGGTTCCTAAAAGTACTCTAAATTTAGCAGCGTTCATATTACAAACAAACTTGACCAACTTACAGGTAACGTATCAGTCGTACGTTTGGTTTGAACAGCAATTCTAAACGTTTCTTCGAACGGATTATCCTGTATATCTTGAAACAAACCCACTTCTTCGCAATTTCTTATGAAACGAGTCGGCGTAGGGGTTTCATCACCTGAAACCAGTAAACAATCTTAGCATTGGGCAACAAGTGATTGATTCTAACGTACGCCTTTTACGACCAATTTTCTGCATTTACTTACAAGTAAACGAGCGTTGCGATATATCCATCTTGAAAACAATTCTTACCGCCGCAAAACCGCTAAATAGATATAAAAAGTAGACATATGAGGTGATATCTGTAAAGAAAACACATCAACGTGATCATCAAATGAGCATCAAATTGATAATAAAACACGACCAGTGGTCCAACGCTAAGTACTAATTTCGTCAAACATTCAAATTCGCACGAATAAATACTCGAGTACAGACGGTAAAATGCTCATTATATCTAATTTAACGAGTTTTACCTTCGAAAATTGTAAAAAAAATTTCAAATTATCGTTTTTCCAAAGTTTTTTATCATTATTTTCCTCAAGCACGCGAACTTCAAGGTTACCACGAAATTGAAATGTTAAATAAGTTTGAAACGTTGATAATAAAAAAAATATCGTTAAAATTCACTCGAAATCATCAATTTTCTATGAAACGAAATATTAATTACATATTTATTTAATTAAACCGCAATTTCGTAACGAAATTGTCGAATAAATAATAAAAAATAAAAATTTCTAACGAATCTAGGAAATTTTCGTAATCTTAAAATGTCAACACTGTATCAAAATCTTTGCGTCACAGATGACGCGACGTTTCCATTATTTACTCGTTTGCTATTATTTGATCTGTGTGTTTTGATTAAAGTTGAATTTTTGTCCACAAAATGAATTAAAATTTAGTTTTGATTGTGTGGTGTAGTTGCAATGTGAAGAGTAAAATGTAGAATATTGTTTAAATGATTTGATAATTTGTTAATTGTCTTTTATACTTGTAAGTATATCGGTTTCTTGAACGTTTAAACACAATACGTATTAAATTTCCCCTCTCTTACTACGTCGTTTTTTTACATTATTTACTTAATCGTTTTCGTTGACATGATCGTTGGTTTAGGTATATTTTTTATCTGAATAATTTCGTAGTGTGTTGTGTAAAAGAATAATTAATTTACCAAGCGACCGTTTTGTTGTTCACGCTGAAAAGTTTCGCGTTCGGAATTTCGACGAAAAAATGAGCGAATTTTTTTTATCACAATCGTGTCGTAACGTTGATAATCAATTGATTCCAAGTATATAAATTCATACACTCGATGAGATATTCTAAATGATTCACGTAATTAATCATTGTTCAAAGTATCGCTGCAATAGTTTAATACATGTGGATAATCAATGCTGTGATTTCAGTGCTTTACTTTTGAATCGATTCGAGCATTCAACACGTTAAAATGGAGAAAAATTCGACCGATATTAAAACGTTTAATCTTCACAAAAGCCATACATTCACATCATTCACTCACAGCAGTAGTCATAAAATTAGCAGTTGGTTTACAGCTCTGAGCGAACGTCGAAAAAAAAGTGCCATGAAGACTAATAAGAATTTAACCCTTGGTAAGTACCACTACGACAACAAGTCGAACCTAAACATAGTTTAATTAACATAATTGATTAGTCAACAGTACGAGATTCGTTTCATTGTTAACGTTAATCGTTGTTCTTTATTTTACTCGTATGTTTACACAATTTTTATACATTATTTGATCAACGTGTTGTAGCTGTTACGTAGATTCGAATATTATGCATAGTCTTTTAACACCTAGCTACCTTACATGCTACATAACGTAGATATATTTTTTCATACCCTATGATTCACCATTCGTAATGTTTATTTCTCATCGTACAGGTGTACTGCATGAAAATCCCGCCTTGAATAACCCAGCCACCAGTCCGGAAAACGAAGAACCAGCTGAGATAAAAATGTCTCCTGTGAAATTACGAAATAAATCTAAAAGGATAGCCGAAGTGAGTGAAAGAATTTTTCATTTTAAACGTACCTACAAAAGAGAGAAAGTAAATTTGAATTTACTTTCATTATAAAATGTCTTGACGAAGAGGCCTGGCACATTTGCATTTTGTTCGGTGGTTTTTTTTCACCTCTCTATCTCTTTCTTGCTTTCAATTCTCTCGCCGTACTCACCTAATTGGGTAATTTGTTTAATTGTTGAAATACAATTAGCATCGTTTTAAATGATACTTTTGTTTTTCAAGAGAAAAGTTCGGAAAGAAGCAATTAAACTGGTTACGTTATTAGAATGTAACTGTTCGGTGTATATCGATTGGCCTTCGTTATTTTATATCAACTCCATTATCTTAAATTACGATATAAATGGGGTCAATTACTCGGGTTATAGATTTTAAAATCGAATACATTAATCGCCTTTCTGCAACCAAGATCGAGATGCCATTTTTAATCGTAGCTTTAGCCAAGTAGAGTCTCTCGTGTTGGGAAAAATTAGTCGTGTGTGCTTTGAAATCTACTTAAAACCTTATTCTCGGTATGTATTTATGGATAAATTGTGTAATTATGTTAATAGAGTGGGAATTTTTTCACGTCAGTTTTCCTTATGTATTTTCGCAAGTCTCACGTCGATCACATTGTCGATACCTATTAAAAAATCCGACAAAATCATTCGATCGATGGCATATTGTGGAAAATCGATCCCAAGTCGAACGAGGTTTTTAAATTAAATTTTTTCATTGTTTCTGAACATCGTCGTTACCTACGTCAATAGCAAATATTTTGTGTGATTAAACGCATCAGTCTTTATCGTTGGTGGGAATAATGCTCTTTTCTCCTCAATCCAAGAATTTTTTTCATTTGCTGTCACAAATGGAACTTTCGTGCGCACGAAAGATTAAAAGCAGTTCTATGATTGATTCGTAATTTGGAACGTATTTTAAAAAAATTGATCTGGGGTTCCATTTTTTTGAAAACCCCTCCTTTCTGAGGGTCCACTCTCCTTTCCAAGAAATCTCCCTATCCCTGTACCTAAGGCCTCAATTGAAAAATTTTTCAAACAAAAATTATTCGTCATACACCTGTGAATAATTTTGGTTATATGAAAAATTTCGATTTGACCCCTTCCTCCCCGCTAATTTTTCAAATTATCATTTCAAAATGAGTGTAAAATTCAGTTTTTCACGTTTACATCAAAATTACGCGAAATAGAATGCCTTTTCAATTAACCAAAGTTGTTCAGATTCCGCGGAAAACGAAACGAAATTTCTTGGTGATGACTTTTAGACAATTTGTCAGACATAAGACTGTCTGAATTAAGAAAATTTTTGCCATTTTCCAACGACTTTGAACTTGAAAAATTTTAGAGAGTCTACTTACTTTTAAACATTTTGTTAGAAGACATGCTTACCAATCAATCGCTTTTGGCGGCTTTAAAACCTTCGAAAATTCCGAAAATTCATTTGGTGGGTTGGATCAGACATGGAGAAAAATCGAAACACGAAATCGACCGTTTTCGAAATAAATCGAAGAAAATCGATCATGTTCGATTCTACTTTCGAATTGAAATTTGGAAATCGTTTTGTTAGAAGACATGCTTATACCAATCGATCACTTTCGGCGGCTTTAAAACCTTCGAAAATTCCCAAAATTCATTTGGTGGATTGGATCAGACATGAAGAAAAATCAAAACACGAAATCGACCGTTTTCGAAATAAATCGAAGAAAATCGATCATGTTCGATTCTACTTTCGAATTGAAATTTGGAAATCGTTTTGTTAGAAAACATGCTTATACCAATCGATCACTTTCGGCGGCTTTAAAACCTTCGAAAATTCCCAAAATTCATTTGGTGGATTGGATCAGACATGAAGAAAAATCAAAACAGGAAATCGACCATTTTCGAAATAAATCGAAGAAAATCGATCATGTTCGATTCTACTTTCGAATTGAAATTTGGAAATTATGAATCGGTCAAATAAATTAAATGAGTATCTGTCGACATGAAAACATCGAATTCGAAGTAGATCGATAATAATCTAAACATCGAGATTGTCGAACTATTTTTCGAGAGAAATCGATCGATAGGATGACGTCGAAGCAGATTATTTTTCGATACAAGCAAATCGAAAGTTGACGAATTGTCAAAATTTCATCAAATTGGAGCCTTAGGTACAGTTAGGGAAATTTCTTGGAAAAGGGGGCGGGGTGATTTTTGGTGCACGTGCTCTTTTTATGATTCTGAACAACTTTTGTTATTTGAAAAGGTATTTTATTTCGCGTAATTTTTTATGTAAAACGTGAAAAACTGAATTTTACACTCATTTTGAAATGATAATTAGCAAAATTGGCGGGAAGGAAGGGGTCGGATCGAAATTTTTGATATAACCAAAATTATTCACAGACGTATGATGAATAATTTTTATTTGGAAAATTTTTCAATTGGGGCGTTAGGTACCGAGATAGGGGGATTTTTTCGAAAGGGGGATGCCTTAAAAAAATGGAACCCCAGGTCAATTTTAAAAAAATACGTCCTAGATTACAAATCAATTCTTTTTAACCTTTCATTTGCACAAAAGTTCCATTTGCGACTGTACTATTTATCGTTGGTGGAAATAATGCTCTTTTCTCCTCAATCCAAGATTTTTTTCATTCGCCAGGTCCCAGGTCGCCAGGTGTGTTGAGAATTTGCATCGAAAAGATAACGAATTTATTTACTCGTTATCGCGTCCTAAATATTGGTAATTTTTTCACCATATCTATCGAATATCGATGTTCGAAAGTACTTGTGAAAAAGGGTTCCCTAAGGAGAAACTGTATTCATACCATAGGTACGACTTTATTACGCTCTCTAGCTGAATTTATTCGCGATGAAGTTGTTTTCTGAAAATTACACAATCTTTTTTACTCGAGATAATTTTAAAGTATAGAATACTTAAGTGGAACATTATTCATCCAATTAAAACTCCGAGATTCTCGCTAAAGACGTAAAATTTCTAAAATAGTTACCATTCTTTGCAGTCTCAGGTTTAATTTACTAGAAATAAAATGGTTTCGATGAAATTTACATTATTATTTTTGATAAACCGAGTCTGCAAAACGTCTCGAGATAATTTTCGACGTAAAAATACAACTTGCATTGTTTATCCACTTTAAAACTTGAAAGATAAGACAAGATGTACGAGGCGAGCGATTTACGAGTCGTTTAAACGCGTCAGAATCATTATAAGCGAATAAATTTTCATTAATTTGTATCAAATTATTGTACCATTGCTGATACTGTTTCGAGTCTAGAAATACTATTCGTTCGCGTGTTCAAATTGTTTTGATACGAGTGAGTGAGAATTTTTTCAAATGGCTACGATTCGAAAGGTGAGTGTAAATTTTTTTCTTTCGTGAAATTCATGCGTTATGTTGACGGCTTCGTATTATCTAGAACGAAGTTCGTACTAAAATGGCGAATTTTTCTTTTTATTAAAAAAGTTATTTCCAATTTAATCTCGTCGTAGGTTCACGTTCTCGTACGTGTAACTAAGTATACGTATTTATCTCAATTTTAAATCGATTTCGAGGTTAAAATTTTTCATATGTGAGTAGATTGGCAACATTGGGTAAAAAAAAATTTCAGTCAGATTTCGTCCCAACGTTGACGTAACGTATTTTTTATACCAAAATTACTACTCATTTGCAAACTGAATGCTTGATTGAGTAATTTTCAAAGTGAATCGTTCGCGAACGATTAAACGATTCTTCTAATATTTAATTCGAAAAAACAAAATTAAGAAGTCTTCAACTTTTTTATTACTTTTCCAAAAATTCAATCACGATCTATCAAACTTTGGCATGGATGAATCGTTCGCGAACGATTTGATCATCTTTTTGAGTATTCAATAGTCTTTTTAAAAATAGGGGGTGGCACATTCTGCCATTCAGGTCGATGGTTTTGTAAAATGAAAAAAAACATCGAGTGCAAAAATCTCGAAAATTATGCCTCCTAGAAAAAAACTACTACTTGTTAAGAGAAAGAGAATTTCAAGCTCTACAATTTTCATCCCTTGCATTTTTTTCATAGCACCCTTAGTTCGTCCAGAAAATCCATGTTTTTTGGAAAAATCTATAAAATTGATAAATTTGAAAATGTAAAAAAAAAACAATTTCCCACAAACATAAATTTTTTGGCCAAACTAAGGGTGGTACGAAAAAAATGCAAAGAATGAAAATTGTAGAACTTGAAATTCTCTTTCTCTGTTGAGATAACCATTTTTTCTCCAGACGGCTTAGTTTTCGAGATTTTTGAAATCAAAGTTGTTTCATTTTTAAAATGATAGATTTCCTATAAACATGGATTTCCTGGCCAAGCTAAGGGTGCTACGAAAAAAATGCAGGGGATGACAATTGTAGAGCTTTAAATTTTCTTTCTCTCTTGAAATAATAATTTTTTCCCCACAGTGCTTAGTTTTCGAGATTTTTGCAGTCAAAGTTGTTCCATTTTTGAAATATCGGGTTCGTAAATTTCTCATAAACATGAATTTTTGGCCAAGCTAAGGGTGCTATGAAAAAAATGCGAGGGATGAAAATTGTAGAGCTTGAAATTCTCTTTCCCTAAAGAGCTATCAATTTTTTCCAAAGGGCTTTGTTTTTGAAATTTTTGCAGCCAGTGTTTTTTTTTCATTTTCAAAATCATCGATTTTATAAAAGGGCCACTTTTTAATGATTCATTTTTTTATTCACGAAAATCGTTCACGAACGACAAATTGATTCGATTTTGAGTTCGTTCTTACCCTTTAATTAAATGAATCATTCGAATCGTTAATTTTCTATCAAAAAGAATTGTTCATGAACCCAAAAAATGAAATTAAACAATTCAATATTCACATGAGCAAATCGTTCGCGAACGACCGAATCATTTTTTCAAACCTAATCATTCGTACCAGTTTCAAAACGAACTATTTAAAAAAAAAACATGTTTACAAAGAAGATTACTCAATCATTGCTTGATCCACCAGTTAATTTAAAAAGTAAATAAGTCAACACATTCGTTAATAAACAAACTTTCCATCGAATCAATTTAAAGATGAGTAAGCAAACCGGTAAACAAATTTGCACCCGGCCGGAAAAACCGGTTTATTGCTATAAAAAAATTATCATCTTTCACCAACCATTCAATTTTACCTTTTTCAACTAAAAATAACTCGATGCCTTTTTTTTTTGGCCATCTGTCATTTTCTAAACCGATTTGCTGAATCGTATTTATTTTCTCGTTTCTTCTCGTTTGCAACTTTTATTCAATAAAATGTTTACCCGAATCGTAAAAATTGCCATCGAATTTAAACCGTCAGCCTTGAAATTTTTATGGCTAAAAGTAATTTGGTAGATTTAAAATTTCACATTCCGCAAATTGCGGTTTCTTTCATTCTCCTTGGTTTGGACAAAAATCGAACTTGCAACCGCATTTATCTTGAATAAAAAGTTCAAAAAGGACGAATAGTTTGTGTTTAAAAACGAAAGGAAAAAAGTCAACTTTTCGAAAAAAAAAGAAGAAATTCACGCGTGGTAGTTAGAAAAAAGGCTTCGATTTTACTGAAGAAAAAAAAACGAAAGAAAGAAAAAAAATAATTGTAAATTCTTCGTGTCTACGTCTACGCCAACGACAAGCTTCGTAATATTTTCCCCATTTCGATAAAACTTTTTTCCAAATTGGGTAAATAATGCGTCGCGACGGCGAGGTAACCTTGTTGTATACGTATAAGTTACACTTAGGCGATATAAATTTACGTGTTTTTTTTTTTTTTGGATCAGTTTATTATAAAGAAAAACGAGAACGACACGTGTTTTTCATTTTACGCTCAAGTTACGTATACATATTATTATACCCGCAGCGTAGAACGCCTCTATATATTAGTTTACCAAAGTAAATCCTCAGCTGTCTCGAGTCAACCGTGTGAGATTCTCGAGCAGTGAAATTTTTCACATTCTATAAGCATAGGTTTAATTTTACAATCGACCTTCGAGTCAAATATTATCGGTAATGGGCTTATCGATGGTATTTGACTGAACCCACAATCACAAAAAAAAAACAATGTGTACGAAAAATCACGTTTGAGAGGCTCAGGATAATACCTAGGTAGTAGGTTCCTAGTACCATACGTATCTTGGCTTTTGTTTTGTCGAAGATCCTTATGTGGAAGACTTTCTTTTGACATAATGATCAAGTTTATTTGTTTATCGATACAGAACATTCATTTCTTCGGCATTGTTTCGTACTTTGTTTTTTATTTTTTTATAAAAACGACGATGTAAGGTTATAGTAGAATGATGTTGAACTATGTGGGGTGATTTTAACTTATTGTTATTACATTCATTGGTCCCCTATTGAACTGTTTTCTCTTTTAAAAGTAATTTGTGGTTGAAATCAAAAGCGTTTATTGAGACAAGTCACGTTAAAGTTACGTTTTTTATGTGTTATTGATTCGTTTCCGGCATGTTCTTGTGTTGGAAGCTCAATCTCTGTTTCTAATAATCGAAATTTTTCGTTTCCGGGAATTTTAAATTATCCAGTGGAAGTTGGTCCTTATGGTCTAAAATCCCCGCGACAAAATTTTTAGCTCGATATCTTGAATCTAACCTCTTCTGGGGGGTTAAATGTGGATTTTCGTTAAAATTTCTATTTTTGGCAGTTTTCAACCGAATTTTTTCAAACTTGCAGGGATGGTAGATAGTTTCAAGGGTGATTTTTGGAATTTTTTGAAAAAAATTTCGAGCACTTTTTCAAGGTCAAA
>FIZU01003784.1:0-16305 GCA_900064475.1 Pseudococcus longispinus
TTTTTTTTTGATTTATTCCCCCCCCCCCCCAAGTTGCTCTTTTTATGAAGAAATAAATTCTAGATAGTTTTAGCCCCTCATATGCTAAAAAAGTGGTGTCAAGTCTTTCTCAAATTATCAAAAAAATTTACAAAACATGATAAAATTTTTTTTGCTCCCTTCTCTCCTAGTACATAGTAAATCATGAAAAAAAATGAAAACTTTAAGATAAAAAAATTATTTTTTTTCAATTTCATCAAGTTAATTTTTCTGACTAATAAAAAAATTAATTATTCTCGAAAAAATTAATTTCAACTTTATCAATATTGAAAAAATCAAAATTTTTAAAATGTTATCTAATTTTTGTTTTTTCAATTTTTTTTAAAAATGAAGGGGGGAGCAAAAAATTCAAAAATTGAAAATGATGGCCACCTTAGTGAAGACCCCCCCCCCTCTTGAATGACTGTGTGAGCGACCGGTTTGACCTGAATAGTTTTTTTTCACCCAAAACCCCGAACCTTCCTCGTTCATATTAGACCATTTCAAATGGTCCAAGTCAATTGGTTCCCAAATCAGGGCACTTCGACTGAGGGCACCTTAGGGTTAACTCGTCTCCATAAAATGAAAAAAGAAGTCAAGAGAACGTTAAAAAAAACGCTCTCATTCAAAATGCCCTACTTTGGGAACCCATTGACTTGGATTATTTGGAATGGTTTCATCTGAAACAAGTAGATTCAGGCTTTTAAGCGAAAAAAAACCTCTCTAGGTCAAATAGGTCGCTCACCGTGGTGACACGACGACAGTCCAATGACTTTTTGATCAGACTTCGTATTTGGAGTAGGGATTTAAAAATTGTGTGCACTAAAAAACTACTGAAAAACTTCGTTGAGGGAATTTCAGGAAAAATTTACCTATCAATTTTTTTATTTAACTTCAAAATTAGTTAAATTCATTTTTTGAATTTTTTTTTTGAATTTCACAAAAAAATAAATGAGATGATAATTTTAAAATATTTAAATAAATTTTGTAACTTTTTGAATTTTTCGTTTAAAATGTAAACAAATTGTTATTCTCAGAAAAATTCAGTATTTTATCATTTTTTCCTACAATTTGTGACTCATAAAAGTAATTTTTTATGACTTGATAACATGATTTCAAATTCAATAATTGTGTTTATACTTAATTTTACATGGGTTTTTACTTATTTTGATAAAACATTAATAAACACGCAAGTAATTATTTTTATTTTCACCCAGATAATGAAGAGTATTGGAATAATTTTTTAATTATTTTTATTAAAATTTCTCACGTTGATTAAACCAGATAATATTTAACACAGTGTTGTACTTGGACAATATTCATAACTTTTAATGGATTATCTGCTGATAAATCTAATTTGAAATCAATTACTTACTTATAAGTATTATTAAATAGCAAAAGTACTTACATATCAATTATGCATGAAAACTGAAATACAATCACCGAAATTGTTATTTTAAAAGATCACAAGATGATACGATTTTAGCTGATTTTCGAGAATTATTCGAGATTAAAATAGTTTTGAATAAAGCAGTTTCGCGAAATTTGTAAAAAAAAATTCAATTTATCTGCCTACGTTTCATAGTTAGGAGTAACAATATTGCGAAATTAATGTGATAACAAAATTTGATTTTTTATTATGAAATTTGTATAAGCATTGATTAATTATTTTGAGTAATAAATTGTGATGGGAAATGCATTATTTTTAATTCTAATTAAGAACGTTCGAACGGAACCTCGTCATTTAAAGGCAATAAAATTTTATCAAGGGTATTCTGAAGTCTGAACTTCTGATACCGATATAGCTTAAATACGTGATTACGAATTTCTACAGTATTTTTTCAAAGTGAGACTACATGTCTGCGTTTAATTTTTCATCTACGTCATGAAAAAAAGTTTCGTAGATCAGTTTAATAGGGGACTATAGATAATTTTATTCTAACTAGTAAAAAAAAACACATGATGAAAAATTAACGAAAATCTCGTACAAACAATTTTCAAAAATTTTGCTTACTTTTTCACTAATTACTTTTCAATAATCACTCAAATCCCACGACTTCCTTATCCGCACGAAATTATCGTTATTGCATATCATTTCCTAATGCACGTAATAACAAAAGAATTTCAAATACCTAGCATACGTAATAAAAGGGTCGCTATCGTCGTCATGCTGGAAGAAATAGCGTAAAATTGGTTTAGGAATTCAAAGAATAACTTTTTTTTACGATCTTTATCGCCCAAATTTATGGTGGAAACTTATTAGCTACCTATACCTAGATAAGTCACGAGTCGAACTATACACTTGAAAAAAATTAAAGCGTATCGTAGGTAAAAGAACAGTTTGTATGGTTTAATTTTTCACATAATCGGTGTACGAATTTAAGGAATTTTTTGTTAGCTGAATTATAAAATATTTTAGATAAAAGTTAATTAGTTAATGAATTTGAAAGTCAAAATATAAGTGATGATGGGGGAAAGCAGAAGGGGAGGGAAATTATCAAAGAGTCTTTATAAACATTCCATTTTTAAAAAGAAAAACTAATTAATCGAGTCTTGTTTTTTGATAGCTGAATTACTATAAGAGAAAAGAGGGATTTAAAAAAAAATTAGGTTAGGTATGCTTGAAAAAATGCACCATTTTCAAGCCAGTATTTTTTATATGCTCTTTAAAATCCCTGTTAAAGGCAGAAATCGTCAAAAAAAATCCAAAATTCGAGGAAAAAGTGTTTTCTGAATGATATTAAATTTTTTAAAAGCACAATTCGATTTTTTGAAGGGATTGATAGTTTGTTTAGAGTAAATATTTTGGTCTGGTCTGAAATTCTGGAAATAATCCTACTCAATTCAGTGGGCTAATGAGCCTTTGAACTGGTCGATTTCAATTGTTGATTGTATTGTGCATCTTGAAATCGATTTTAGCTGATTTGCTTATTTACATTTACAAAACACATTCAGTGAGTGGTCATTGATTGCATTCGATTTTTAGACCGATTCTGAAATCGATTTTAGTTTATCAATAATAGGTCGATTTTGAGATCGATTCAAGTTGTTCAGGTTTATAATTTCGATTGAAGTCAATTTTGAAAACAATTATAGCTGATCAGTGAGATTGTTTTTCGTCAAATTTTTATTCAATTTGAGTAGGTCAATTTTTTTTCGTTGATTGTGATCGATTTGGAGATCGATTCAAGCTGATCAGGGTCCGGATTTTGATTGATGTCAATTTAAAAAATGATTATGGCAGATCAATGAGATTGCTTTTCATCGAATTTTTATTCCATTGTACAGGTCAGTTTTTTTCATTGATTATGGTCAATTTTGAGATCGATTCACATTTGATCAGGATTTTGATTCTGATTAAAGTCAATTTTGAAAATGATTACAACTGATCAATGAGATTGCTTTTCATTGAATTTTTATTTTGTTTGAAGAGGTCATTTTCCTCCCTTGATTATGGTTGATTTTGAGATCGATTCAACTTGATCAGGATTTTGTTTTTGATTGAAGTCAATTTTGAAAACGATCAAGTACAGCTGATCAATGAGATTGATTTTTATCAAATTCTTATTCCATTTGAGTGGGTCGATTTTTTTTCGTTGATTATGGTCAATTTTGAGATCAATTCAAGTTGATCAAGATTTTGATATTAATTGAAGTCAATTTTGAAAACGATTATAGCTGATCAATGAGATTGCTTTTTGTCAAATTTTTATTCCATTTGAGTAGGTCAATTTCTTTGTTGATTATGATCGATTTTGAGATCGATTCAAGTTGATCAGGATTTTGATTTTAATTGAAGTCAATTTTCAAACTCGATTACAATTGATCAGTGAGATGGCTTTTCATTGAATTTTCATTCAATTTGAGTGAGTCAAATTCCTCGTTGATTGTAATCGGTTTGGAGATCGATTCAAGCTGATCAGGATTTTGTTTTCGATTGAAGTCAATTTTGATAACGATCAAATACAGTTGATCAATGAGATTGATTTTTATGAAATTTTTATTCCATTTGAGTTGGTCAATTTTTTTTTGCTGATTATGATCGATTTAGAGATTGATTCAAGATGACCAGGATTTTGATTTTGATTTAAGTCAACTTCAAAAATTATTATAGCAAGTCAATGAGATTGTTTTTTATCAAATTTTTATTCCCTTTCAGTTGGTCAATTTTTCATATCGATTATAATTGATTTTGAAATCGATTCAAGTTGATCAGGATTCGAATTCTGATTTTAGTCAATTTCAAAAACGATTAAGTAGGTACAGCTGACCAATGACATTGTTTTTCATCGAATTTTTATTCTATCTGAAGAGGTCAGTTTTCTTTTCGTTGATTATGGTCAATTTTGAGATTGATTCAAGTTGATCAAGATTGAAGATTTTGATTTTAATTGAAGTCAATTTTGAACACGATTACAGCTGATCAATAAGATTGATTTTTATCAAAAATTTTTCCCATTTTAATTGGTCAGTTTTTTTTTTTGTTTATGATCGATTTTGAGATCGATTCAAAGTTGATCAGGATTTTGATTCTGACTGAAGTCAATTTTGAAAGCCATTATAGCTGGTCAATGGGATTGTTCTTCGTCGAATTTTTATTCCATTTGAGTAGGTCAATTTTTTTCGTTAATTATGATAGATTTTGAGATCGATTCAAGTTGATCAGGATTTTGATTTTAATTGAAGTCAACTTCAAAAACCATTATTGGTGATCAATGTGGTTGCTTTTTATCGAATTTTTATTCCATTTGAACAGGTTCTTTTCGATCAATGATTGCGGTGCCTTTTTTTCTTTTTTTTGTTCAAAATTATTTTTTCTAAAAAAAAAATGGGTGTTGTTCTTCATCTACTCTGTCTCTCCAATCAAAAATGGCACATTTCACTCCCTCCTCCACAATCCATCTTCTTATACGTGAACAATTATCAAAAACAGAATTACAACGTCTTCGAAAATTCCTCAAATTAAGTTATACCTAATTCTCATTATCACTAAATTAATTAATTGAAATGCCCTGCGAATTAATTACACGCGATAAACATCAAAATGATACAGCGATTAAGTACATTTTAAATGTTTTTAACGAAAATAAAAATATCACGTAAATTTATACTTAACCCGGTAGGTAATAATTGTGCTAATTAGATTTTATTTTGATCATTTTAATCGTATTAACCTCGAGTCTGACTCTTTTTTTAGGAAGACCTTTGCCTGATCGATTACGTTGCTCGATATTTTACACGAGTGTGTTGTTTTTTGCCACCAAATCGAACCATAAAGAATAACAGGAAATAATTTTTTTTCAGTCTGTAGGCTGAATAATTTTCAAGGCCGTTGGTAATCTTTTCAGCCGAAAAAATTGCACTTTGTTGATTAAACTTAACGAGTATTCTTTGTGGTACTATTAAAGCTATAAAATTTCATCTTCCGGAATTAACTTAGGAAATTTCTTATAGGCTACTTTGATAAGATTCGGTTCCAAAAGATACACGACGATGAAAAAAAATTGTCCTCTGTATATTCTTGTTAGCCAACTGTTCGAAATTCACGAACGGGGCGAGGGGGAGGGTTACATTGAAAACTCGAATGAGAAACCATATGCTAAGCGGTTTCTTTCAATTCATCTTCGTATCACTATCGTAATTCTACTTCATTATTATAAGTTTATAATCATCATATTTAAATGAATTACTTCGCAGACATCTGTCGCTTTAATTACGTTCGTATCAGACGATGCAGAAGCGACTGGAATGTCTAAAACGAAACATAGAATAACCGAGTAATAAACAAATGATATAAATCTGCTGGATGCTAATTATGGTTGATGGATTGTTTCTCTCGACGACCAGACAATTTCCGTATTTCTTTTCACCTTTTTTTTTATTTTCACTTGCACTGGGATTCGAATAGGCTACGGGGTGTCGATGGTGTTCAAGGTCAACTCGTTAAATGCGGTTAAACGTTCAATTAAAATAAAGTTTAAAGGGTCACTATGCAATGGTGAATCCAATAGCTGATCGTGATCGATTTTTTTGCTTCGAACTTGTCGTCTACGAGAAGATTTGAAAGGAAACTGGGTTGTGGTATTTATTTTGAAATTGAAAGTTGGATTGTTGATTTGAATACAAAAACTAGGTGTTCTGGTTATTTCATTTTATTGCTTTTGAAAACCACTGCGATGTCGTCGCATTATTATGTAGCCTGTTACGTATTTTCATTTAATGTATAGCGAAATAGCGGTTCTCACTCCATGTATTCTGTATACATTTCAACGTGCTGTACGTATCTAAACATGAGATTAACCTCAATAACATTGACCGTGACCATTTTAATGCTCCGAGTCTATACTAAATGTTTTCTATGTATAAATATTTAACGCATTGCGATGCAAAAATAAGTTAACGTGTGCATTTTATTCGATGCACGAGTCAAATCGTCGATGAGTATAAGTTTTGGCGTATTGTACTTCCTCTATACGCTCTCAAGGACATGTTGATATCAACGAACAACAATTCAACAAATTAAATCTTCGTTTGAATCGACTGGAAAAAATTTAAATGTCCACTGTGTTCGGTGTACGATTGTTAGATGAAGCTGAGTTGCGATTTCCGACGTTTAAAAGTTGATGTTTTTACGTTTTGGAGAGAAATGTAATAGTAAATTTTGGCGGGAAAATTCGTTGAACTTTGAGGGCTTCTTTTCTACTTGAAGTTCTCAAAGAAAAAGATTAAACTGTAGATGAATGCTTTTCCTCCTCCCTCCTTCTCTGATCAAAAACCAACAACTTACTATTTGAAATGAAACAATTTTTATAAAAAATTGAAAAATTGTCAATTTCGAACAATTATTCCCCAGTTTTGATAAACATTGTAAAAACAAAATTGAAAAATCAAAAGAAAATTCGAAAGAAAAAAATTGAAAAATTTGAAAAAATTTTGATAAAAATTTCGAGTTTGGAGAATTTTAGAAAAAATTGAAAAACTAGAAAAAAATAAGAAAATTTTAGAAAAATTAAAAAAAAATCGATAAGAATTTTCAAGTTTGAATAGTTTTTAACAAAAATTGAAAATTTGAAAAAATTTAATATTTTTTCATGTTTTTAGAAAAAGCAGATTTTCAAGCTTATGCAATTTTAGAATAAATTGAAAAATATTAAAAAATGTAAAAAAATGTCAGAATATTTAAGGAAATCTCGAATAATCAAGTCTGAAAACGCAAATAAGAATTTTCAAACTTGAATACTTGATTTTGAAAAAAGAATTGAAATTGGAAACAACTGAAAAAGTTTTTCAACTTTGAACAATTTTGAAAAAATTGAAAGAAATAAAAAAACGAAGAAAATTTTTTAAAGTGTGAAAAAAAATTCGATAAAAATTTTCAAGTTTAAGTAATTTTCCACAAAAATTTTAAAATTCAAAACATTGAAAAAAATTTGTCAATTAAGTTTTTAGAAAAAAATTGAGAAAATTTTTAAGCTCAAATAAGTTCAGAAGAAATTGGAAAAAATTAAAAAATGTAAAAAAATCAAAAGATGTAAGAAAAGCTCGAATAATCAAGTCTGAAAACGTAAATAAAAATTTTCAAACTTTGATGCCTACCTGATTTTGAAAAAATTGGAAAAAATAAACAAATGAAAAAAATTTAGAAAGTGTTAAAAAAAATTTGATACGAATTTTCAAGTTTAAATAATTTTTAACAAAAATTGAAAAAAATATTCAACTTTTTAGAAAAAAAATTGATCAAATTTTCAAGCTCAGATAATTTTAGGAAAAATTGGAAAATATTGAAAAATGTAAAAAAATTTCAGAATTGGGCATTCGGAGAAAATGTCGGATGAGTGCTAGAACCTGGGTTTTGCTTTTGCTCTCAGAACCGATAGGAATTCGGAGCAAACAGCAAAACTCAGGCTCTAGCCGTCATCCGACATTTTCTTCAGGTGCCCAATATGAAAGAAAAGCTCGAATAATCAAGTCAGAAAACGCAAACAAGAATTTTAAAATTAATTTTGAGAAAATTTTAAAAATTTGAAAGAACTATTTTCCTTATTTAAACAATTTTGAAAAAATTTAAAAAATTAAGAAATTCCAAAAATAAAATGACTCAATTTTGACTAAAAAAAATTGCAAAAATGAAAAATATTTTGACAGTTTAAAAAAAAACAAAATATTCCAACTTGAGGAACAATTTTTGAAAAAAATTGAAAAAAATGGTTAAGGTGAGGTAATTGAGCACCACCTTGAAATCGAAAATCGAAACGTCGTAATTTTTTTTCAAGGAATGCATCTGATTCTGGCATGACGTACCTATTCTTGAAAATTTCCTATTCTTAAACAATTATCAATTTTTGAAAAATTATCAAGTTTTTTAAAAATATTAATTTCTGAGGAATTATCATCAGTTTGCTAAAAACTATCATTTTTATAAAGAATTAAAGAATACGTTTCAGAAAAAAAAAATTTTATGAAAATTTAATTTTTTAAAAATCAAAGAAAACGTCATGTTGATTTTTGAAAATTTTCAATTTTTAAAAAATTATTAGTTTTTGAAAAATTATTAGTTTTTGAAAAATTATTAGTTTTTGGAATTTATAATTTTCTGTCTCACTATTTCACTCAATTTAGTGCCGAGAAATTCTGGAAAACCATCGGTGAAAAGGTTAGAAGGGGGGGGGGTTGAAGTGTTTTTTTGCTTATTTTCATTGGTTCTTAACAAATTTTTGAGCACCCATTGAAGAAATTCTTTTCATCGCCCATGGTCAGGGGTAGGGAGTTGAACTGAAATGAATTTCGTTTCAGGTTTGAGGTTTGATTACGATTTTTGAATCATTTTGGTCCGGATTCAAGTTCTGGTGGTTACGATTCCGGTTCAAAAATTATTTCGGTTCGGGTTCCGATTCACACACTTTCAGCTATTACTTTTTCATGGTTACCCAACATTTCAATTTTATTCAAAGTTTAAAAGTTTTTGAGTTGTTTTCTAAATTTTTGATTTTTTGACATTTCGTTTCCAATCTTACTTAAGTTCAGTTTTTAGCATTATAAATTTTTAATGTATTTAATAAAAAGTGTACGAGGACTCCGAACCATAACCAAAACCATTTTCGGTTCGGCCGTTACGGTTCAACTTCGTGGTCAGGGTACTTTCCAAATCAAGTGACGTCATAAAACGTTTTTGTATTTTTTTGAATTTCCAGATTTTCTTCCAAGTTACTGTTTAGTGGATTTTTGAGCTTTTTGGATGATTTTATTGGAAAAGAACTTCATCGTAGATTGGACAGACTAAGTGGTTTATTTACATGAGAGTATGCTTTATGATTATCTCTCCCCCCTTCCCACCAAATGGTTTGAAAAAAACAAGAAACAAAAAAATTGAAAAAACTACTCTAGAAATTAGAATAATGTGTATTTCCTCAGTCAAAATCACTATTTTTTTTCTAAATTTTTGTGCTTCAGCTTCAGTAAGCTTTTTTTACAAGGAAAAGAGAAACAAAATTTTTCGAAATGTTTCAACTTTCAAGCCCCTCCCCTCTCTTTCAAAAAAATATTCCATATTACACGAGCATCTTGTCCTAAAGCAGACACAGAAAAATCTTCAATTGGAGTTGTTCCAAGTTCAACCCCCCTACTGCTCCTCTTGAAAAAACCTCCAACGAAAATTCTGCCACAGGAAAATTCTAATTTCACACTTAAACGCAAAGTTACATGTAGTTAATCGAATAAATTTCTAACCCTGAGAGATTAAGAGATCTCGTAATCTAATCTAATCCGATGTAAGAATGCAAAACAAACAATTTCATTGGGAAATAAACACAGAAACACCCATTTTTACTCACATAGGTACCTGGGACCTGCGTCTCGCACTGGTTGGAAAAAATCATCACAAGTTCACGTCCAATGTTTAATATAAAACCTTATCAGTGAAATATTCGGCACATGATTCCAGGTGAAAAGAATTTCCTTCGATACGATAAATGATTCGATGCACAAAAGAACGACGAAACACATAGGTATACATTGTTCAAGGTTAGACTTTATTATTCATGGAAGATAAACGAGAAACTGTCATTTAAAACAAAAACATTTTATTCGAGCTGTTTTATATACCTACTGAGGTATTTCTCATGAAAAATATACCCATCAAGTTTTTCTATATAAATAATAATGAATTTATTTATTAGAGTAAATTTTAAAGTAGTATGGTAAGTGCCTATACAAAGCGTACGGTTTCAGAACCTATGAATATCTAATGATATTCGAGGCATCGGATTAAATTCATATTTAATCAATCAATTTCGCTATACACATTTAACAGAAGGTGAAACGCCTTTAGTTGATAAGAAAGATAATGTATTAACATAATGTTAAGTAACAATTTGAAAAGAAATGTAACGTAGTTTCACATGAATTATTATTATTTGCTCTACTTATCTCATCGAATAATTTCAATCTAATGATTCCACACTTTAAAACAATTTCAATGTTGCTGATTTTTTTTTTAATTTCATGTGATTTATTCGCTTTAAATCTAATCAATTATTTTTTTCAACCGGAAAAAAAATCACATCATACGTAAACACGTTGGTAGGTATGTTATAATTGATTCTCGCATACCTACCTACTTCTAGATATACGTTTATTTGCAATTCAATGCACGTTTTTATATCTATTTTAGAAAAATCGTTTCAATTCCAAAGTTAAAGCTTTTCAAATGTTTGCAACTCTCAAGCTGAAAAAAAAGAGATTTAAAATAGGTACTTAGGATTTGCTTCTACATAATATAATCTTGGTATTTGAAAACGAACGAGATGTACTCGTAGGTAAAGTAAACGTAAAACATTCCTTCAAGTAGACTACGAGTACATCAAATACCAGTATATTTTTTACATCTTTTTCAAATAAAAACTAATTATATTCGTTACGCACGCAATTCCGCAGAAAGAGAAAACAAAACAAAAAAGGTGATGAAAAAATCACGGTTTAAGTTTTTACCTAGGTACATATTTTTTTCTACTCGATTTTTTTTTCTTCTCTTGTATGCCTTTAAAGTAGAAATAATTTTTTCTTTGTAGGTACCTTTGTGACTATAGGTACTCGTATTATGCGTAATGCGTGTCCATATAATAACCCTGGAGCGATTGCAAAAAAAAATTATTTAATGGGTAAGCCGGTTTTACACGCGTACATGTGCTAATTTTCTAACGAGCATTGACACGATGAAGATAGGAAACAAAAGCTTGATATTTTTTGCTTTTTCGTAGAATTCGAGTAAATTTAGATTTTTTTTCTCGTTATTTATTTTGAAGCCTTGTTGAGTATTTGATCCAGAACAAGATTTGAAAAATCCTTCTAGTATTTGAAGGCTCGTGATAAATGACGAAAACAAAAAAGTATGTCAGTTATGAAATTATGTGGTAGTTAAATCGCCTTCCTAACACGTACTCGTAGATACGAGTTTATTTATAATTGTTACATTGTGTGTTTTTGGTTTAATTTTAACGGCTGTTATGGAATGATTATCAATACCGATATGATGAAGTTCAAGTTTATTGTAATTAGGCTTACACGAATTGATTAAGATGGGAGTCTGTAATGGTCGTAGAATTTACGTAATGGAATTGGATCGAAGATGATTAGACAGTTTTTAGATGGTATTGAACTAAATCGAGTGAAGGATTCTTGAAATGTTTTTCAAAGTACGGTAGAAAGAAATTAATTTTTTCAGGATAAAGAATTTTCATATTTGAGTTCAAATGATGAATTTTGAGTGAAATATTGAGTAACGTTTATTTTAATAAATTTTAGTTCAGATTTGGAACGTGGAAAATTAAGGTGGGAGAGGGGAGGGTATCTAAAATTGATGTTAACAAACAGTGATGAACCTCAAATTGAAGCAGGAAACTAAAACGTGATTGTCTTTTAATTTCGATTTTAAAAATATAGAATTTGATTTTCGAAGAATTATTCGATTTTTAATTTTAGAGCAGCAATTTCGAATTTTGTTTAAATATTGAATTTTTAAACATCGAATTTTGTTTTCGATTTCAATTTTCAGAATAATTTGATTTCCGATGTTGTCTTTTGAATTACACATTCAATTTTCATTCATTTTTTTCGAAATCAGTTTCGATTTTCGAATTTTTGAATAATAACCTCTTATGTATTTCAATTTTCGATTTTTATTTTTAGAATATGGTTTTCGATTTTTGTAACATGAAAAATTCGATTTTCAATCGATTTACGAATTCGATTTCTATAATAAATATATTGGATTTGATTTTCAATTTCAATTTATAAAATACAGTTTTCGATTTCGATTATCGATCCTCAAGCATTTGATTTTTTAATTTTACAACACTGATAATGATTATCTATTGAATTTCAAACTCGAATTTTTGGCTTTCAACTCTGATTTTCAATTTTCCAGTTTTTATATCAGTTTTCAAAATTTGATGTTTAGTCATTTGATTTTTTCAAACGTCGAATTTTATTCTCGATTTTCAATTTTTATTCTTTATATCGAATTCGATTTTCATGTTCAGAATATTCGTGTTTGATTTCGATTGCACAAGTAATGATCAATTACAGAATGCAATGATTTTCAATTTTCATATCGTAGTCTTACTCGATTTTCAGTTTTTAGAATATCGATTTCAGATTTCGAGTTTTAAACTGTCGCTTTTACTTTTGTTTTCAATTTTCAAGAAATTGATTCTGATTTCGAGAATATTGATTTTTAAAATATCAATATCGGTTTTCAGATTTTAAAATACCGAATTTGATTTTACAATTTTAGTTTTCCAAAATATCGATTTTGGTAGATATGTAGAGTCAATTCGAGTTTCGATATTCAATTTTTATTTTAATTTTCAAAAAATCTATTTTGAATTTTCATTTTTAGATTATCGATTTTAATAAAAATTCTGACTTTAAAATATCATATTCGATTTTCCAATTTTAGTTTTCTATAATATCAATTTGAAATTTCGATGTTCGATTTTGTGGAAATCGATTTCAAATTTCGATATTCGATTTTAAGAAAATTGATTTGAAATTTTAAAATATGATTTTGAGAAAATCGATTTTAAATTTCGATATTCGATTCTGAGAAAATAGATTTTAAATTTCGATATTTGATTTTGAGAAAATCGATTTTAAATTTCGATGTTTGATTTTAAGAAAATCGATTTTAAATTTCGATATTCGATTTTGAGAAAATCTATTTTAAATTTCGATATTCGATTTTGAGAAAATCGATTTTAAATTTCGATATTCGATTTTGAGAAAATCGATTTTAAATTTCGCTTTTGTAGAATATCGATTTTCAAATTTCAAAATATCGAATTTGATTAATTTCCCAAAATATCGATTTTGCATGGTTTTCAGAATCAGTTTGAGTTTTGATATTCAGTTTTAATCTCGAGATCTCGATTTTCGGAAATTTGATTTCGAATTTTACTTTTTAGAATATAGATGAAGATTTTGATTTTCGGATTTTAAAATGTTAGTTTTGGTTTTTAGAATATCAGTTTGAGATTTTGACATTAGATTTTCAGAAAATCGATTTTAAATTTCGTTTTTGTAGAATATAGTTTTTGAAAATATCAATAAGACGTAGTAATTTTTAGATTTAAAGATATGTACTGAATTTGATTTTCCAATTTTGCTTTCCGTAGTGTCGATTTTGGTTTTTAAAATCGGTTTGAGCTTCGATGCTCAGTTTTGAATTTTCATTTTTGGAATATCGATTCGATATCGATTTAAATTTTGAATTTCAGTTTTTGGATTAGATTTCCCAATTTTAATTGATTAAAATCAATTTTGGTTTCAGAATATCAATTTGCAATTTCAATAATCGATTTTCAAAAAATCATCGATTTTCAAAAATCAATTTCGATAATCGATTTTCAAAAAACCAATTTCGATAATCGATTTTCAAAAAACCAATTTTCATAATCGATTTAACCCAATTTCTATAATCGATGTTCAAAAAATCGATTTCAAAGATCGATTTTGGTTTTTGATTTTGTAAAATATCGATTTTGAAATTCGATTTTGTAGAATATCGATTTTTGAATCGGATAAAGTTATCGAATTTTATTTTTCCATTTATAGTTTTTTAAAATAGGTACCGATTTTTCTTTTTAGAATTAGTTTGAGACGAGATTTCATGTTAAATTTTGATTTCAATTTTCAGAAAATCGATTTTGATTTTTGATTTTTAGATTTGAGAACAGCTAGATGATGAATTCGATTTTCCAATTTTTTTCTTTTAATGTATAAATTTTTATTCTAGAATATTAGTCGGACGGTTTGACATTTAGATGTTGAAATTTGATCTCGATTCATCCTAAGTAAAGATGCTGTTTTTTTTTCGGTGTGATTTAAATGAAGTGATCTATAGTAGGCAATCGAAAAAAAAAGAAATAAATTAGCATGATATATTTACCCAATGATTCATCCCTATTCTTCGGTTCATATAAATTGATCTTCCAATAATTTCGGCCTATGTCCCATAAATATTGAAACCCTATCCCATAGGCCATGTTTGGCTGAATTAAAGTTAGAAAAAAAAATTGAACCAGTCGATTAATTTCCACGAAACGAAACTATGAATTTCCATCAGTGCAACTAATTCTACGCATACGTGATATAAAGAGATCATCAATTGGAATTCTTGACCGTGGACTTTTCGGCCTTTGTTTAGTGATATTAGAACAACAAAATCAATACGGCCTTCGACATAGTAAGAATATTATTTGTTGTCCGTTAATTAAAAGTAAAATTGATATAGGAAATAGTACGCGATGAATAGCTAACGCGATCGTCCACTTGAAAATCAAATAGAAAAAAAATCTAAACCTAGACAGCAGACTTCAGAGTTCAGATGTTACATAGCCCCAGGCAGGATGCTTTTTCAAGTTCCCTGTCAGTCGGCTACGCAGGTTAACCTTTGTTTTTTTTCAAACAATTCGAGTTTTTTATTTCAAGCTTCAAAGGCAACGATATTAGGCGTGAAATTACACCTAGACTCATTTTCGTCTTGGTAAAAAGGCGAGGAAATTAAGAGAAATTATTAATCCACGACCATAAACAATAAACTCGGGTAATTTTCTATAACCTTGAGACAGATAGGTACTACAGATTTTCATTGTCAATGTTACATAAACGCGTTCGAAACGATATTAGAATATTTTGGTTACCAATACCTCTAACTACGATACATAAAATCACTGCAGGATAATTTATAACCTTAACCTGGTAAACGAGTTTTTTTTTCTTCAGACACTTGTGATTTGTATCGTCGCTTTTGATGTTGCTTGTTGCACGATTTACTTTTCTGCCGGTGCAGCTGATTATAATAGAAACTTTTGTAAACATACTTTTTTTTTGTTTATTAAAAAAAAAATGTCTGGGTCCGGTTTCGTGGTGTTGAGCAGCAATTTACGGTAATTTTATTTGGCTATTTCCTGGTCTCGGCGTTGAATATAAATTTTATTATATTTCTCGTGAAAACGTGCCGTTGTTTTCGCATGATGACCTGACGGTAGTCGGATTGGTGGATGGACCAACCAAATATTCCAGTTATATTTCGCGACAACCGTGTCTTATTTTAATAGCTGGTACCTTTTATGTATCCAAAAGTTCAGAATGTTTAACATCATGTGAACGATATTTAGTATGAGATATCTTGTCTGATGACCTTATAAAACGTTGAGAAAAAATCACGATCGAGTGAAAAATTATAATAATAGAAACACACGAAAAAAATTGTATTACCAAGTTCCTATTCTACAGTCTGGTTCATAAATCGTGCAAGTTGCATTTTTCCAATAATTTTTTAATGAACAGATTACTTAGGTATTCGAATTTTTCGTTGGTGATGCTTTCATTTCGCAATTAAAAAAATTTAAGTATCGTCTACAGGGTGTTCAAAAAATTCAAAAAAAAGTTTTTATTGGCTCTATAAATGGCGCATTTCAAAAGAAACTGTGAATTTTTGAAACTGGTTCATAGGGTATCAAAACCGGTTATTAATAATTTTTCAAAAAACCAATCGTTCAAAAAAATTGAAAAAAATTTACAGTTTAGCAAAGGGGTTTTTGCGATTTCATTTTTCAATTTTTACTTCACATAAGGGAGGATCAGAGATGAACGAGAACTTATGGCGGCAAGTTACCCGGAAACTTACCGGTAAGTTACCGCCGTTCCGCAACGGAGCGAGGCCGTCCCGCAACGGAGCGAGGCCGTCCCGCAACGGTACGGGGCCGTCCCGCAACGGTACGGGGCCGT
>FIZU01003785.1:0-24714 GCA_900064475.1 Pseudococcus longispinus
GCCATCCAAGGAAAAGAAAGGATGTTATGAGAAAAAATATAGATTTTTTGAAAATTAAGAAAAGATATCCTTCATTTTGGCGAGGGCGAAAATTTTTGTAAAAAAAATACATTAAACTTGAAATTTTATTATTTTCTGACCAAAGAACGAAAATGCACCAAAAAATGCCGCTCTGAAAAATTTGCCGCCATGGGCAGTTGCCCACAATGCCCACCTGGTAAAACCGGCCCTGCGTACCATACGTACTTGTATAGGTACCCTAGGTGCAGAGTGCACCTTATATTAAAAATATGCGTTTTGTAATTCAGATGAAAGCGATTTGATCACGATTACGGTGAAGAAATTGCGATACGTATGGCGCGAGGATGAAAAAAAATTTAGCAAGATCGGAGGCATAGAAAAAAGCTCGAATAAGTCGGATTTCCACAATGCCGTGGGTTATTCGACGCAGGATCAACTACTCAGGTAGGCATAGGCAGCAGTACAGTACGCTGTACACCGTACACGTTGTTAATCTATTTATTTATTTACCTATTTATTCGTTTATTTATTTTTTCATTTTGTTATCTGTCTTTCATTGTGTTGTTGTTGCGTGTCCGATCCCTCGCTCACCCATTTGGGTATGAGGAGACGTGTTTAGTTTACCTACTTGAACTCTTTGTATCGAGGTCTATTCAAATACATCTTTAACATCTTAACTACCTACTCTGTAGCCCTGTAGGCTACATCATTGTGTAAAGATAAAGATACTCGTACCTATCCAAGACATACTCGTATACGCGGCCGACAGATGTACGTCGTCGCGTCGTACCGCGTACGCACATGTAGATACGGTACCCTACCCTAATTAAGCACCTACACCTACTCGAATTTGTAAAACTTGAAGTGTGCGCGTGTTTCATTTTGTTTTGTTGTGTTCTCGGTGGCTAATGACTCGACGCAGACGAGTGGTCTACGGCAAGAATGAAATCCAAATAGAATTGCAGTCGATCGGCGTACTAATGCTGTTGGAATTTTTGAACCCGTTTTACATATTTCAAGTATTTTCGTTGATTTTATGGTTCGTCGAATTGTATTTGTATTATTCGTTCGCCATAATCGCGATGTCGTTGTTTGGTATTATTTCGTCGGCCGTGCAAACGCAAAAGGTACGTTTACGTATACCTACGAATAGGTCTAGGTACCACCTACTTGCTACCTACCTACGTAGATTCTAGCAGAGGTAGAGGTGACGGTACGATGTAATCGATGTCGTATTTCAGAATCAAAAGCAACTCGATACGACGGTCAGGTCGCAAGGCACGGTGACGGTATGCCGAAAATTGGCCGCCGGCGGCAACAAAAACGACGCCGCCGTTTACGAACGAGTCGCTATCAGCGATCTGGTGCCCGGAGACGTAATCCAAATTCCTAGATCCGGTTTCGTGGTTCCTTGCGACGCGGTGCTGCTTTGCGGAAATTGCATCGTAAACGAAAGCATGCTAACTGGTGGGTAGCCGTACCGTACCGTACCGTACCGTACCGTACCGTAGCGTAACGTAACGTAGGACCATACGGTACTGGTGGGTCGTTGTCACTGTAGTATTTACTCGTACGTTTACACTTGCGGGCTGCGACAGGCGAAAGTGTTCCGGTCACCAAAACTGCACTGCCCAACGTTTCGATCGTGTACTGCGAGAAAGAAGATGGAAATCACACGCTGTACGGCGGCACGCAAGTACTTCAAGCCAGATACTACGCCGATGAAAATATCCACGCGGTCGTGCTGCGAACCGGCTATCTGACGGCCAAAGGCAGTCTGGTTCGTTCCATTTTGTATCCTATACCGCACGATTTCAAATTCGATCGAGACATTTACAAATTCGTGTGGGCTTTAGGCGCGGTCGCCGTAATCGGCAGCGTATACAGCGCTTTTATTAAGGTACGTACTACGTAGCCTACTCGCACTAGGGGTACTACGTACTTTGTAGTCTATCTCCGTCTCACGGACACGGGGTACCTATACGCATTTTCCTGGCTGTTTGCAGATGCTGCACAAGGCGCCTTTGTTCGACACAATCGTCGATTCGTTGGATATCATAACGATAGTAGTTCCTCCCGCTTTGCCGGCAGCCATGACCGTCGGAAAGTATTACGCTCAAAGTAGACTACAAAAACAGAAAATCTCTTGTATGAATCCGTCCGTAATCAACGTTTCCGGTTCCGTGAATTGTATATGTTTCGACAAAGTAAGCGCCGCGCCGACAAACGTACAATAACCGTACCGTACCCTATGGTAGATAATGGCGGTCGTTTGCATTTTGCAGACGGGCACGTTAACCGAGGACGGACTCGACTTGTACGGCGTGATACCGGCCCGTAACCGTCAATTGCGACAACTAGTCACCAACGTTGGCGAAGCGACCGCCACCGATTTGCCCGCAAATTTCGTCGAAGCGATGGCCACTTGCCACTCGTTGACCCTGATAAACGACGTCATTTCCGGAGATCCGTTGGATGTGAAGGTACGCAGGTCTACGTTACCATTTTGTTGCAACATTGATTTGTACATTAATTTTGGCACTCTAGAGAGCGCTCGTAGGGTACCAAAATTAATTGTACATACACTAGTACCTGCGTTAGAGTAGTGCTCTATCTGCGTAGTACACTACACCTACGCTCGTGTATCGCCTAGGCACTCGTAGATCTGCGAGTGTAGATAGTAGGTATAGGTAGTTACAAATACGCGCGTATACTCAACTTTTGTATTTTGCTTCGCCTATTCCCCCCCCCCCCCCCCCCCCCACTCTTAGATGTTCGAGTCGACCGGGTGGATTTTAGACGAAACGGAATTGACGGATACACTCAAGTACGACTTACTCGCGCCGACGATTGTGAAAGCGCCCTCCACGTCATCTTCAACGCCGACAGCAGCAGAAGATAGCGAAGTAAGTAGTACTTACCCTACCTACCGACCGACCGACCGAAGTGAACTTACAACTTCGAGTTAGTTTTTTTTTTAATTCTTTTTTCTTTCTAGATAGGCATTATACACCAGTTTCAGTTTTCGTCGCGCTTGCAAAGGATGAGCGTGATTACCAAGAATTTATACAGGAAAGATTTCACAGTGTATTGCAAAGGATCTCCCGAAATGATCGAATCGCTCTGCGAGCCAAATTCCAGTAAGTATCGATACCATCTTCCACGCAGTCGAGATTTTTCCAGAAAGTCTCAGCGACTACAGATTAGTGCCTAGTCATACTTACGAGTACCCCCTAGTAGTTCGGTGCTTCGTACTCGACAATCGTAGTTTCGTACCTCATTACCGTTTACCTCAGACCTGCTAAGCTATTGTGTTTCGTTTTCGTTCTCGCCTCGCGACGCTTCAGTACCGGAAAACTTGCACAGCGTTTTGGAGAATCAGACGGAAAAAGGCTATCGAGTGATCGCCGTCGCCTACAAAACATGTCCGGCTATCGACATAATAAAACTGAAACGACTTCACAGGGACCAAGTGGAGCGCGATTTGATTTTCGTCGGGCTTGTGATTTTCGAAAATAAATTGAAACCGCAAACCGTACCAGTTATCGCCGATTTGAAACAAGCTCGCATGAAGCTGGTCATGTTGACAGGTAAGCGCGGTAAGCGCCAGGCTGGCCACAGAACACGTTTCGATTCGTTAATCCGATTTATCCAGTCGCCATTACTCATTTACCTACTGGGTATTGTTTAGGCGATAACATACAGACGGCGATATGCGTCGCCAAGGAATGCGGTATTATCGCCAAAAACGAACTAGTAGCAACTATAAACGTGAACCAGACGAACGGTCATATCGGCGACTTCGATCGGCCCAAATTAACGTATACGATACGCGGTAGCGGCGGTGGCGGGAGGGTTGACGACGACGACGACGACGACGACGCTGACGCTGACTCGTCAATATTTGTAAGTACCTCCATCCGGTTCTAAGCTATACAGCGCTAGGTACCTACCTAGCTATTTATCCGCTAGGCTAATACTCGTACGTTGGCGATTGCTTGCCGTATAGCGAAGCAAGAATGCGAGTAGCGCCGATTTGGAAATGGGATTGAAGATGCGACGTAACAACTGTAAAATCGCGTTAACCGGTCACGTGTGGAGTGTGATTCGGCAGCATTTCGCGTCCAGTATGGCGGCCGTGTTGGCCGACGGCGTGGTTTTCGCGCGCATGTCCGCCGATCACAAACAACAAGTTATACAAGAATTGCAGAATTTAGGATTTTACGTCGGTAAGTACAAGTCGCAAGTCGAGTAGATAAGGTACTAGGTAGCTAATCGACTCTAATCCTCTAATCGTATCGGCGGCGTTTGTTTTGTTTTGTTTTGGGGCGGGCGCAGCCATGTGCGGAGACGGCGCCAACGATTGCGGAGCTTTGAAAACCGCCGACGTGGGAATTTCGCTGTCCGAAGCCGAATCGTCGGTCGCGTCGCCGTTCACTTCGCAACAGGCGCACATCGGTTGCGTGCCGAAGGTGATACGCGAAGGGCGCGCCGCTCTCGTCACCTCGTTCGGCCTGTTCAAATTCATGATACTGTACAGTTTGCTCGAGTTTTTTTCCACAGTTTTGCTGTACGGCGAAGCCAGCGCCTTGTCCGACTTCGAATTTCTCTACATAGACGTGTTCCTCATCGTCGTGTTCGCCTTCTTCTTCGGCCAGGCCAGGCCGTACGGCGGCGTTTTGGTGCCTCGAGCGCCCTCCTCCAGCCTGCTGTCGCCGGTGCCCGTTTTGTCGCTGCTGCTGCAAACCGTACTCATGATATCCGTGCAGATCGTTTCGCTGCTGATGGTCAAGCGTTACCCGTGGTACGCCCGCGCCAGTGCCGGTGGTGTTAGCGACCACGATCTTCGCGAATTCGACAATTACGACAACTACGCCGTGTACGCCGTATCTCAGTTTCAATACATCATTTTGGCGGTAACCTTCTCGTTCGGTAAACCGTATCGCGAATCCGTCTACAAGAACGTCGGATTGTTCTGGTCGCTGACGACCATGACGCTGGTGTCGTGCGTGGTTACCGTAGCGCCGCCGCAATTCGTTCGGAGTTTGTTTCAACTCAAAATGCCGCCCACGGCCGATTTTCGATTGCTGGTCGTCGGGCTGGCGTTGATCAACGCCGCCTGCAGCATCTTCACCGAAAGCGTACTCGTCAATATCGTCGCCGAGAAACTTTTACGACGTCGCCGTCGCCGCCTTCGCCTTCGCCAAAAAATCGACGACGGTGCCGCCACCGCCAACGCCGCCTATGTCGTTCCCACGTTGACGGCGGCTGCCGACGGCATTTACAAATCTCCTTCCAAGAATCAGCTCTATTCGTCCGATCAGCATTTATCGCAAACGGCCGCAGTCGGTCCCAAATACTACGGCACCATGGACAGTTACAACTTCATCTAACACCTCATCCGCCAAGCTAAGCGAATCACGCGCGTATACAGGTACAAATACGCGTACCTAGACCTACCGACACCTTAAGTACGTTATTTACGTACAAGTATACATCTACCGACCTTTTCCTAAAACTGCGCGTATTTCAACCAACCAAACCAACCTACCTACCTACCCACCCGCCCCTACCTACCCGCTTAAATCGAGTCATTTTTATTGTGTGATTTTCGTATTTATTAATTTTTTGTTTTGCATTTTAACTCGCGTGTCTCGTACGTCGAATAAAATGAGTTGTTGTTTGTAGTTGTTGTATTTATTTTTCATTCGATTGTTACTCGTCGAGCGTTATTTTATCTACGAGTAGGTATTACTTGCGCCGCTTATTAAACATTCGAGTTGAATTCGTCGCTTCTGCGATCGAAATCGATATCGAAGCGAGGACGACGAGACGTGGTCTAGTGGCTTGTGTCCAACCAATTCGAGACAGTCGCTCGGCCGTAAACGACATTTTTCAGGCGAAAGCGAACGATATCTCGAGAACAGAACGTCAGCTTGGGAATCAACGACATCGATGGTCTAATTTTAGTCTAATTAGTGCAACACGGCGTTAAAAATTTGAAAATTCGTCAAAACTTGATCAACAAGAATGATGCAAATAGAGACAGACCATTCGCGTCCGACATATCCCGAAATATGTACATATTAGTAGGTACCTACCTACCTACCTACCTACCTACCTACCTACGAGTTCATCTTCGTCTCAAATTCGCGTATATTCGTAATCGGACACCTGCAGAATTTGCTCGAGGCCAAATTGGGGGTTCGACTAGTCAACTTTTTAAAAAAAACAGGTAGGTACCTAGGTATGGGAAAGGAAGGAGTACCCGCGTGAGTAAGTAAGTATAGATTATTCGTATAGCTAATCGCGGTTTAGGCACAAAACGATTATAAACACGTAGGTACGGTACATGAGGCAAGTTGCGAGTAGATAAACGTTATCAGCTCGCCAGCAGATTAGAGGACGTGAAGTAGATAGAGGAGTACAATACTATCATCTATGTGCACGCACTACGCAGTACCCACTTACCCAGCACTATTGCGGCGAATGGTGATGCTGGATGCAGCACATAGTCTACGTGCAGGTGTGAGGTGCTATACCAAATTAGGTATCGTACCTACTCGTACGAGTACAAAAAATATCAACGCCCGCCTAAGTATTTCAAAATGACGTGACGTGACGTGAGGCGATGCGACGTTTCGTTTCGTCGCAATAATACCTAATTGCATCCGTATTCGCGTAAATGTCAGTGTCACACTCGTTACAGTTACCGTTGTATTTGTCATTTGTTGAATTATCGCGAACACGGGTATCGTATTCGTATCGTATCACCAATTCAACTACTCGTACCTTTGCTTTACCGTACACTGGTCGCGATTACAAGGTATTCGACGATAAACACGCCGCACGAGTCAAATTCAAATCACGCCACCACGCCGCATCGCGACCCCTTCCCCTCGCTCTGCCCACCGCATCGCACCGTAACGTTCACTATGGAAACAATATCATTGCGAGGGTACGCCAACGTTTCATTTTTCTTTTCACTTTACCTTACCTTACATTTTATTACTTAGATAGATAGATAGGTAGGTAGGTAGGTACCTACGAGTACACTTGACTACGCCTATGTTTATGTTACCTACCTGCCTCTACATAAATAATTAACAAATAGCTATCCGCTGCATGTAGGACAGGCGATACTCGATAACGAGCTTTTCTAGAATAAGTAATTAGTTAAGTAGGTATGTAGGTAGGTAGGTACGTACGTAAAGAAAGTTGGGGTGTAAAATGTTGTTTTACTTTAGGTAGGTTATTACGAGTATGACTTAATTGTATACCTACTCGCGTGTGTAGATTGCAAGATGAATTGCGCGCTAGTGAAAATAGAAAAAGAAGCGTCGTTTGCAGCTCGGTTTCGTGGAAAGATGTCAAGTATCAGGTAGATATCTAAGTACGGTCGCGGTATTGGGTACGTATCGCCGATACCTAGGTAATTACGAATACGGTACGTACGTACGAGTACAAATTGAGAGGCCAGAACGGCAGAACTGACAGAAGCTACTACGAATAGTACCGGTATAAGTAAATACGCGTGTCACGTACCTACTCGAAGCTGCGAGTCGAAATAACGACATGTCAGCAGGCATAGAGGTACGCGATCAGCTTATACTTAATTTTACAGATTTTATCGAGTAATGTGAGCTTTTTGTACACGATCCACGCCGGCGTTAATTTGGCATTTTCAAACTTGCTACTAAACGATCTGGAGAAAAGCGCGAGCTCTTGGTTCGGTAAGTACCGGCGCGGCGCGGGTACGTGTACCTGCGGGCTGCGACCTATGCCGCTGTGGCGTCAGTTGTTACGCTCTCGCCGTAGGTACCTCTACGCGTGCTACGTAATGTAGAATTTAATCGGCGACGGTGGTTTGACGCAGCTAGTATCGGCGCTATTGGAACTCCGATCGGCGCGATCGCTTGCGCACCGTTGATGGATACGGTCGGAAGAAAAGGGTGCAATCTAATCATCGGTTTACCGTGCGTCGGCGCTTGGTTAATTTTATTCTTCGCCGACCAACAAAACGTTTGGTTGCTGTACCTGAGCCGACTATTGGCCGGTATAGCCGCAGGTAAACTCTGGCGCAGCCGTATGACCCATCTCCTACGCCTAATTTGTACATATTTGTATTTGTACGTAATTCGCCAGGTCTGACCACTTCCAATTTGGTTTACGTGTCGGAAACTTCGCATAAAAAATATCGTTCGGTATTCCTATCGTTGCTCGGCATACATTTCGCCTTCGGAATTCTGCTGACGACGTTGCTGAAGCTGGTGCTGACGTGGAAGCAGAGCGCCATTTTTTTCGCCGTATTCTTTTCCATCGTCGAGTTATTGGTATTACGACTGACGCCCGAAAGTCCGATATGGCTAGCGAATTTTCAGTCCGATTGGCAAGCTGCCAAGAAATCCTTACTCAGATTGAACGGCAATTCCAAGGTACGTAGGTAAGTAAGCGGTAGCGCGTAGCTACGCCGCGCCCACACGTTCCACATACGAGTAGTAAGCTAGTCCGCTATCTCGTACCTAAATAGGCCCAAGTATCGCCGATTGGTCACCTGATTTTGAATTTTCGACGCGCAGATTTTCGAGGAAGAATGGCGTAATCTCAAGGCAAACGCCGCCGCCGCCGCCGCCACCGCAGCAGCAGCAGCAATTGAAACATCGGCAAAAGACGGCAACAAATACGGATGGTTCGAACCGACTGTTTATAGGCCGTTGACGGCGCTCGCGATTCTGATACTTTTGCAACAACTGAGCGGACTGTACGCGACGGTATACTACGCGTTCGACATTTTCCCCAGACTCGGTCCGAAAATCGGCCAACTGCTCAAGTCGGAAGCGTTTGTGCTGTTCGGCGTGGTACGTTTCGTAGCCAGCGTCTTCAGTTGCTGCGTGTCCGCAAAAGTGGGCCGAAAAACGTTGTTAATCTTCTCCAGCCTGGGCATGCTGCTAAGCCTCGGCGGCGTGATCGTGGTCGCGTCGCTGGTCGCGACCGACGCCGATCAACGCGACCAATTTTGGCGACGCGATTTGTTGGAATACGCGGCCGTGTCGGGCTTTATACTTTTCGTGGGCGTAGGCGCTGTCGGCGTCATGACCGTACCGTGGACGCTGATCGTCGAATTGCTGCCGACTGAGAAACGCGCTTTCGGAGGCGCCGCGCTCATATCGTACGCTTACCTTCTGTTATTCGCATCCGCCAAAATACTCCCGTTCGCGTTGGATTCGGTCGGCGTATCCGTCGTGTTCGTATTTTTCGCCGTCGTCTCGCTACTGATGGCCTGTTTCGTGTATTTTTTCATCCCGGAAACTTTGAATCGTACTCTCGTCGAAATCGAATCGTATTTCACGGACGCTGCCGACGCCGATTGTCATAGCTGCAAGCCCGAGCACACGTAGCCTAGTGCCTACCGCCCGGCTCTTGGCATCGGTCCGTAATTCAATGCGTACGGTACGGTATCGCCGCGTATACCCCTTACCTACTACCTGTACGTAGTAGGTACTTAGTATACCTTAAGTACTTGTACTTGAACCGGGTAATTACGCGATACCGCTACCGCTACCGATACGTATACCAACGTCGATTACCATACCCTTACGAGTAAGTACGCGGCATGTATTTACCTATTCGCACCGAATCCGTATTACCTATTGGTACCGGACCGTGCGCCGAGCACGTACCTTACCATACGTACTCGTAGCTCGGCTTACTAACATCCGCGAGTGTACCTTAAGGTACTCGATGTATACCTACGTATAAATTAAAAAAGTTACGAATCTATTTTGTGTCGAGGAAAATTTTTGACGTGGTAGGCTGTCGAGTTTAGGTAGACTAGACCTGCTAGGGCTGATTACTTTCTCTTCGGTAGCCTACCTCGTCCACGTATACGTACGGAGTATCTACTTATCGAGACCGTTCAACTACGAGTAGTATAGAGTTACCTTACCTAACGACTCGAGTATATCGAGTATCTAAGTAAAGTATAATAAATACAAATAGGTAGGGGTATCTACTTGTATTCGTTCACGGCGGCCGCGGAACCAACCAGATAACAATAAGGACGGCAGTGCTCACCGAATACTCGTACTGACGATTGGGCCTGGGCAGTGATAACGATTCGCAACGAGTATTTACTCGTAGATACGAGTAGATAGGAAACGGCAATTTTTGTAAACGGAATGGAAGGAAGGTTATGACAATAACCAAGTACGAGTACGAGGCGATATCGTAGACATCGCACTATGGAAACGCGCTCGCAACAAAATGAAAGTTTGACCAGCGAAATGGAAACGAATGCGAATGCGAATGCGAAGCCGCAGCCGCATCCGTTTCCTGTGCAATGGAAGGACGTATATCCGCAGGTAAGTACCTACCTACCTACTTATCTATCTATCTATCTATCTATCTATCTATCTACGAGTATATGCGTATGCCTAGTGTTTAAAACTCGTAAACAGAAACACGCCTGCTGTACACTCGTGCAGCGGGTACTTAGGAATCTAGTGCGTTGTGTACAGGCAAGTAAGTACGTGTACCTACCGTACCTGGGTAGTAGGTATCTATTTACGGATTACGGGGTCAATCAACTTGACAAGTGTACCTAGTACCTACCTACCAACGTACCTATAGCCTACACTCATAGCGGTGATTTTGTTTTGTTTGTATGTACGTTGATTCGATACGTCAACGACGCGTCGCGACGCGCAGCTTGCGAGCGATACGATTATGTCGTTGACATCCATCTGCGGCGGCTTGAGCAATTCGTTTGTGAATTTACTGGACGACGATGTCGCGGACAGCGAAATTAAGTCGTGGCTAGGTAAGTGCCTTCGACGATACCTAGTAAAAGTAAAAACCGTCTCAACGACGACGACGACGACGTTGTGTCGCAGCTAGCGTTACATCATTGCTGACGATATGCGGTACGCTAGCGGTGGGCCCGTTAGTTGATAAACTAGGAAGAAAGACTACACTGCTGACCATCGACGCGATTAGTATCTTATCGTGGACACTGATATCCTTGGCGAATGAGAATCGGCGGTATCTTCTGCTCGTGGGTGTACCGTTAACCGGCGTGGTTCGCGGAGGTTGGTATATGTACAGTATGGTACGCATATTGCATAGTCTACGTCGTCTCACGCTAGTGCAAACTTCAAATACCTACCTATCGACGCAACGTAATAAATAACTTTGGCCTGTAAGTAAGTAGGTAGGTAGGTAGGTGCTTATTGCAAGTCAAGTTTATCGTCTTGTCGGCGTATCATTTACCATTTGTTGCGTTTGCGATTGCGATTGCGAATAGGCGTAGCGTCCATCAACGTTGTTTTCGTGACGGAAATTACGCACAAAAAATACAGATCCGCCATGTTATCGTTCACGTTGGTGTATTTAACTTTCGGTATATTGGTGGCCGGTTTGTTGGGATCGTTATTGCCGTGGAGAACGGTCGCCGTGCTTTGTGTAATATTTTTCATCGTCGTTTTCTTAATGGCCGCGCGTTACACCGTCGAAAGTCCGGTTTGGTTGGCGAATTTCAAACACGACCGCGACGCCGCTAAACGTTGTCTACGAAAGTTGATTCCTAATTCGCGAGTAAGCAAGTAGCCGAGTACCGAGTACTTACTTACTTACTTACTTACTGGCAGATTTCCTCTTTTCAGTTATTCGAACGCGAATGGATGGAAATGGAAGCGAACGACGAGCACGACGACGGTTCGACCGAAACTACAGCGACCACGATGGCGTGTTTGACGAAAGCGTCTTTTTATCGTCCGGCCGGCGTGCTGCTCGTTCTGTTGACGCTTTCGCAACTGAGCGGCGTGAATTTCATGATATACTTCGTGGTGGACGCGGTCGCCGAGATCGGACACGACCTAGGTCGCGTCTACAGCAAGCAGATATTCCTGGCCGTCGGAACGGGCAAATTCGCGCTCGCTTTATTCACGACGAGCCTGTCGACGAAATTCGGCCGCAAAACGCTGTTGTACGCGTCCGCTTTCGCGACGCTAATCAGCAGCGTGTGCGTAGCGCTGTGCAGCGCGGCGGCGGCCAGCGGCGTCGTCTCGGACTGCGTCGCCATATTCGCGTACACGGCGTACATGAGCTTCGGCGGTTTCGGAATTTGGCTGGTTCCGTACACGTTGATCGGCGAACTGCTGCCGAATCGGTTGCGAGGCTCGTGCGGGCCTTTTTTCGTCTGCTTCAGCTACGCGGTCATGTCCGTCGGCGCCAAACTATTCCCGCACATTTTACAAAACGTCTCCGTCACCCACATATTTCTCTTCTACGCGTTCGTTTCTACGCTTACGTTGAGTTTCGTACGCGTCTACGTACCGGAGACCGGCGGCAGGGCCTTAAAAGATATCGAAAGTTATTTCGCCTCCGACCACCGCTTCTTAGGTATTTACCTAATGGCTAATACCTATATAGGTACTTGTAGCTAGCGGGTAGACGGGTCGGGTAGTTTAGATATGAACAGACCTACCTGTAGTCTTAGGTAGAGCCAGAGGTAAAGTTGGCTATAGTACATCTAGTTCACCCGCTAGTTATACTCGTATTTACCTATTTCGTATTCAATTTTCATTTTACCATTCTATAAGTCATTTGTCCTACGCCGAGCAATTTTTACGTAGGTACCCGCAAGCATGTTGAAGGTTCAAGAATCCGCGGCAATACGAGACAATTATAATCCTACCTACCTATTATCTCAGCAGATTTGTGAAACATTAATCGCCTCGTTTATCGTGCGACAAATATTGAGATTGTAATAATTACCAACGTAAATTACGAAGAGAAGAAGAAGAAGAAGAAGAAAAAAAAGCCGATCTATTCGGTTCAACATAGTCCACCCTAAATAAAAAATCTTACCGAGACGTTTTCAAAATGCGTTCGTATCTCACCTACCCAATACATAAGCCCATAGGTCGTAGGTCGTAGATCGTAGGTACTGTACAATACGTAGTAGGTAGGTAGGTAGGTAGGTAGGTAGGTAGGTAGAGAACTAGAGATACGCGAATTTTATTATCGTATGATAAATAATTACGTACAAGTACGTACGTACTTGTACTTGTAGGACGAGTTAGTATAGCGACACATATACTCGTACCTATGTCTTATCAATGTTTCGATAAGGGACAGAGCACGCGCGCTTCTGCTATCACCGGCCGAGTAACAATAAACTAATAAAATTGTCGAGTGCGTTGATCGTACGTATTAAAAAGTAAATGAGAATCTACAGTACGCGGTGATTCGTTGTTGCGTCGCGTTGCAGTGCGGCTACCATATCGCGGATAGCGTTAGGCGATCCATCGCAACTACCTCAGTTATCCGCTATCTTACTTTTTGCTAAATGGAGTTGACCGATGAGCGAGCACAATGGTCAGCGAACGATATCCGTAAAGTTGGCCAAAATTACGATTGCGAGTAAGATATTAGATACCTATTATCAACCTCAGCCTCAACCTCAACCTCAACCTCAACCACCTTCAACTCATACCCGTAGTTAACGTTTACGTACCTCAGATGCATTCGCTCATTACGCGCGCACATTATTATCTGTGCCCAATTCGCATTTAGGTACAAAGTTAACGTTGGTTCTCATCTGACAAATGACGAAAGCAAAGAAGACGGCGACGGCGACGGCGACGACGACGACGATCATCGTTCGAATTGTACTTCCAATTGGTTTCATTTTAAAACGCAAGTAAGTGACAGTACCCAACTAATCACCAACGCAACGTTAGGACCGAGACGTACCTAGACAGACGCCTCGAATCCGAATGTACGAGTACTCGCCGCTTTCTTATTACCAGTACCTCTATACCTAGTACCTAGCTACATATACACCTATCTACGAAGTACGTCTGCACGTACTGCTACGTAATACCTTTGTTGTGCCGGTTTCATTTCTGCTTGCCGTAGATTTGGTGCGCGATTATAATCGGCAGTTCTATGATTCACGCCGGATTAACGATAGCGTTCAGTAATTTGCTGAATCGGCATTTCGACGATCGAGTAATTGCAACTTTCGGTAAGCGTCGCGTTACGCGTTACACGTTACACGTTACACGTTGTCCGCTCTATTTGTACTCGTACGTATGTATTTTGCAGCGAGTATAAGCGCTTTAACCACTCCTTTGGGATCTTGCTTGATGAGCGTGACGGTGGACCGGTTCGGCCGAAAACGCAATCTGCTGCTGATTCAAGTTTGGTGCGCGGTCACGTGGACGGCGACGAGCGCCGTCAGCGGAGAGTACACGTTGTACGCGAGCGCCGTACTATGCGGCCTATCCAGAGGCGGTAAGTGGACGGCGGACGCGACGCGCCACCGTATCGTAAAATACGGTATTAACGAAAAGTAAAACTTTGGCTCGGGCAGCGCTGACGGCAACCTGTCCGACGTACATATCGGAAATCACCTACAGCCAGTACAGACAGCTATTCCTATCGCTGACCACCGCCTTTTTCACATTGGGCGTTTTTCTAGTCTCCTTTTTGAACGCGTTCGCGACGTACGTGGAATCGGCGTTATTTCTGAGCGTTTGCTTCGCGGCGCTGGCGATTTTAACATTTTTCGTCGTGCCCGAAAGCCCGCATTGGCTGGCCGTTTTCAGATCGGACGCGAACGCCGCCAAACGAAATTTAAAAACGCTGAACCCGAACCAATCGGTAATTAAACGAGTAACTACCTAGGTACCTACGTAGGTTACTAGTTACTACTTGATAAAGCGGCACTAGGCTAACGTGTAATATTCGTACGACGCGGTACATACGGCGCTTTTTTTCGCGACCAATGCGCAGGTATTCGATAAAGAATGGCGTTCGATGGAGGCGAAATTCAACGCTGCGGCGCCCGTCGCCGACCTTGGAGAGAAGATGGCGCTATTGCGAAACGCCGCCGTCTACCGGCCGTGCCTAACGCTGCTCGGATTGATATTTTTTCAGCAATTCTGCTGCATTTACCCGTTCACCAGCTACACGGTACGGTGTTTGCCTTCGTTGGGCAACCTGGGCCGCGTCTACGAAAAACAGGTATTTTTAGCGTCCGGCGCGGCGCGTCTGCTCGTCACCGCGGCCACGTCGGCCGCGTTGGCCGCCTTCAATCAGAAACAACTGCTGCTGCTGTCCGCGACCTGTATGAGCTTTTCCAGCGCTTTGGTACTGTTCGTTCGACTGACGCCGCCCCTGCTCGACGCTTCCGCCTTGGAATGGATCAGCCTGACCGGCTTCCTCTTTTATTTACTCGGCGGTTCGGTCGGACTGCTCGGCGTACCGTGGACTATAATATTCGAACTACTGCCGACCGAAGTGAAAGGACTGCTGGGACCCGTGCTGGTAGCCGTCGGTTACGCCACCATGTCGCTGGTTTTGAAGCTTTTTCCGACCGTGTACGACGCGTATACCACCTACGTATTCGCTTACACGACGCTAATATCGCTTTGCGCGCTGCTATACGTAAGCCGTTTCGTTGTCGAAACCAAGGGTAAGTCCTTGTACGAGATTGAAAACTTTTACGCGGCTAAATGTCAAAAGGAGACCAAATTAAAATTGAAAAATAAAATTTATAACGCTTATCGTACTTGTTTTCGTTTATCGCTAAGGTGCAATCCACAGCTGCCACATCATACTCGGTACTCGCTTACTTTTCGAGACCAGTGGCCAGTAGGTAAGTGGACGTCGTCCGAATAGTATTCGTACGTTATTTACGAACACGGTTATCGATACCGCTTACCTTACCTTACCTTACCTTACCTTACCTTACCTTACCTTACCTTACCTTACTTACGTAATAATTTACGCTCGGCACATGCCACATCTGCGTTACGCGTTTTCCGCTCCGACTGTACCGCCGAACCATAACCACGATCAACTTTCTCGCGATATTCCTAGGTACGTCGCCGTAATATATACGAGCGGTACGTACCGGTAGCGACGGCCAGTGAAACTCAAACTAATACGTCGCATCGCGTATTATCGAAAAATGCTTTAATCGAATTCGAATTTCACACACTTATATACACGCGTATAAAAAATTAAACGTACCACAAACGTAGAAAATATCATCGTAACCGTAAATTGTAAAACCAACGACAAAACTTGGGCCGGCCGGCCGTCTTTCATTTAAATACCGTGCTGTCGACCATCGCTCCCAAACATTGTACGATATTCGACGACATTAAATGACTTACTTTCTCTTCCAAATGTCTCTTCGGGTCTTGTTTTCCTACATTTTTGATAGCCAACTGTTCGGGCGTCATTTTCTCTTCTTCTTCCAAAGCCTTGAAGAAAAGAAGGAAAAAAAAAAGTAGATATTACGCGCCTAAGTATACATACACGTACGAGTATATCGAAAAAGCGGATCGCTTCTAACGAAACTGACGTCAGATTTACGCCGAGCGGATGAGCGCTTACTTTGTTGTAATTCTTGGCCAAATCCAGCATTTCGTTTACGGTGCTTTCGTTTATTTTACAATGTTCGGTGTAATCCGATAACATCAGACCGTCCATCCAGGACTTCTTATGCAAATTCAACAACATTTTTTGCTCCAGTTCGTTTTTTCTGTAGTTTATCGAAATGGAATAATAGTGCCGATTTAGCCCGTGAATCAAAGCCTGAAACGGAAAGCCAAGACGCATAAAGTTAGAGTTAGGCCAAACGCCAAGTTTTACTCGTAATCGGAATGAATCGCGCTCACCTGAACCGAGGGCTTCTGCAGATGGCCCAAATTACTGGTAGTTTGCCTCGGCTCTTGACCCAATACCATCATGTTGGGATTTATTAAACGGAACGCGTCGATAACCACTTTTCCTAAAATGCCGAGATTAGATTTAGCGAATGTTTTTCTAATTACCAACAAATACGTACCTTTGACACTTTGAATAGGATCAACGACGACGGCGACCGCTCGTTCGGAAAGAGCTTCGAAACTTTGCTGCGTGTTTATATCGACACCGGACAACCAACATCCGAAACCGGGATGCGAATGGTACCAACCGACCACCATTTCCGGTCTTCCCGTTTGTCGCAACATATCCAACATTTTGGCTTGGAAGACCGGGTCGACGGCTTCCACGCTCACTCCCTGCGCAACATTTGCCGTATATAGTGAACGTTTCGAAGCGATATTTTCAACGTGTAAACGAGCCGAAACGCGACAAAAAAACGAAGAAATCAACTCTACGACACACTCACCGTTCCGGTTTGCGGCATAGCAAACACGTCTATTACGCGTACGGTATAATCGTCTACGAATTCTCCCAACATTAAACCCATCACTTCCATTGGGACGCCGGCGCGGCCGTGTTTCAGCATCTTCAATAACGCCAAGGATGAGATGTACACCTGTTCGGCGGTATCAACGGCGGGAGTATCGGCCGGAGGAGCACTCTGACTCAAGCCAGCCATTCCTCCACCCAATCTCAGCAGCCTATCCATACTGCGAAAAAAAAACACGCAAGTATGACATTTTCGGCAGTTGGCTGTACCGATGTAGCGCGATTGTGTAAGTTGCGACACAAAAACCGACGATACGTACTTGGTGTTTCTTGAAACGTACTCGTTCTTGCCGGGTATCTATCTTCACTGTATACGCGTTTAGAAAATGTACGCGAAAACTTGCACAATCGAAAAGTAGTTGGTACGATCGCAATAATCTTTAGACGAATACGGGTTCTTCAACGAATAAGAAATGCTGAAAATGAAATTTCGTTAATCATCCTCCGCTTTTGTATTTTTCAATTTTTCGTTTATCACCGCATAGTGTTCGCACTTGATGGGAAAACTGGATGAACAAGAAACGGCTCACGGACGTCACGTAGCAGCAGTCACGTATTCACTGCAAGCGTTCAATTCACCGCAAGGTGCAATTCCAGCAATTCCCTTCGTATTCAAAAAGAGGAATTTTTATTCCCTAGGTTGGTAGCAGCTGTTTCACATTGTCACGGTATTGCGTTGTTTACAACGTTCCTGCAACGTTTGGTTATTCTACTTTCACAACAATTTATTGGTAGTATACTGTCTTATAAATTATAATTAGGAAATTAGGTAATAGGTATTTTATAAAAAAATAGTTTAGGTACGTATTATTTATTTTGACGTATTACGCTTAGACCATATGCATGGTCTAAGGTGTTACGTAACGTACAAGTTTTTTTTTTCAAATTTGGAATTTTGATTCGGGAGTCGGGACTTGGGGAGGATAGGAAGAATTCTTTTTCTTTGCTCGGCGGCCGCCAAATTCGGAAAAGATATTTACAACAAGATTGAGCGATTCTTCTAACTCCAAGCATCCGATGTCTCAAGTTCTTAACAGTTTTAGGTAACTGTTGACCGTTATCCGCTGGATTGTTAGCATTAATAATTTTTTTTCAATTAGGTTTTTAGTGAAATCAACTTTAAAAAAAGCTTATTATTTCGGTGAAATCGTTGATTCATGGGCGTCAGAACTTTAAATTCGTTAAAAATGAGAGAAAATGAACTTAATAAAGGAAAATAACGGACATTTTTGAATAAAATTAGAAAAAAAAAGCAAAACCCAACTTTTTTCAAAATTGCTAATTTTTTCATCTTAAGCCGCGCCGTTTTTATGGTGCACCTAGTGGATAAGTAGATACTTAGGCTTACTTACTTCGTTTTTTTTTTCAAACCTTAAAACCTCGTTACTTGATTCTGTAAAAGTTATAATAATTCGCAATCGCTATATGTATTACTTATTATTTTACTGGTTACCCGAGAGTACCTATTGCTATTACACGATCAATTTGACTTTTGAAATTGAAATTTTATGATGCTGTAGCTTCGCGGTTGTTGATCAGTGAGCGCAGATTTTATCAGTTATCAATCACGCGGTAATTTTTTAGAAAGATGGTTTTTGCGTGGTTTTTGAGAAATCGAAATGACATTGCGGTATGCACTTTTCTATGCGCCATTACGCCTGCCTATACGTACGTAGATGATTATTTTTATTTCACTAATACGAATGTGAGCAAGAAGTTGCCTACTGGCGCAGAAATTAGGAATAAGACACGGAACATACGTATATTTTACACCGCCAAGCAAAAACTGACGGTGTTTTCGATGTGTATGATCAGCTGCATACCTATCCGCGAGGACAACGCATCTACGGGTGTTGAGACTCTTCGAAGTAAATACATCGTAATTCGTAATTTCTCTAGCTACGTATCTACAGAGTACGTAATTGTTCTCAATTCTCATTTAACATCGTATCGATCGTCTGTCGTAAATATTGTACCTGCTTAAACTGTGTTTGTATAGCGTATGCGGAAGAACATACTGCTAATTATACCACCTAATCGTCTACTTTAAAAAGAAATGTAATATGACATTTTGAAATTGAAACAAAGTTAAACAAGGTACATATATGCCAACGAAATTCGAATGACATAAGTATCATTGTAAAGTTCGCCGAATAGGTAGGTAACTAGGTAAGTACCTACGGGTTGCGCTGCTATTTTTTTGTCGCCGTCGCAACCGTATACCTATTCCCTAAGTAGACGCAGCGACAATGTGATGTTTTGTAAACGACGCTCTTCATTATTTCTACCTACCAATTATTTATTCGGTACGTCTATTTATTTATTTATTTATTTATTTATTGACCAAAAGCAAACCGCGGCTCCAAGTTGAAATTTAATGCACAAAATACTTACTTAGCGATGGACTGGCGCGGTAGACCAGGACCACCAGCGCGGCGTGGCGCGGTACGCCGAATGTTAACCAACCAGGTATAACGGCTTCTGAACGGTTGGAGACTCGAGTATAAAAGAAGTCATACCGAGCTCCGCACACGAAATCATCAATTTCTATTTTCTGTAATTTGCCCCTTAATAAGTAGGTAATAATGGCTGATGGAGAAAAAGAGCCCGAAGAAGACGCGGGTAAGATAAACTTGTAGCGTACCTCATATCTACATAGGTAGTACGTACTCGTATTTACGCGCGAACACGTGTAAAACGTAGGTATACCTTTACCTGCCACTCGAAACGTACGTTAGGTCTTAATATTAGGTAGTTGACATACACATACCTAGGTAGGTACCTAGAAGTGTACTAAAACGTCACCGTCATTTCCATACTACCCACGAAACTATAGAACATGGGATATGCTTTTGCTGATTGAAAATTTTTTACAGTCCAAAAAAGTATCGCAAATATTTTTCAAAGTCGGTGGAAATCTAATAATTTTTCAAGTCCAAAAAAGTCTGAAAAAATGCCTAAAAGTCAGCATTATCTATAAAATTTTATAATTTCAAAAAGTCAATGGAAATCTGGTAACTTTTCCAAGTCCGAAAAAGTCTGACATTATGTCTAAAAGTTAGCGTTATACAATTTCGTCGGTCTTCCGCGAGATCACTCCCCATAGCAAAAGCATATCCTATTCTAAAACCAAAGTTTACAAATACGAGTACGAGTACGAGTACCTAACCACGGTGCGACATTTTATAGTTATATGACGTACCAGCGCAACGAGAACAGCCAAAAACCAATGGTAGGTACCGAGTAAAGACTGCAGGACAACCTCGCAGATACAGCTAGAAATGCACACTTTCCTGAAACGTATGTAGGTAATTTTCATAGAAAGAAGTGCGAAGAATTCATTGAAAAGTGTAAAAGGCGATCGTGTGTACCATCTGCAGATAGGTATCATTTTGAACCTTGATTTTTAACGATCGGTATACGAACTACGAGTACACTTTTTTCGAATAAACGTAGGTTATTCTAAGAAATTTTCAGAACTACCCAAAGTAAAATGATTAGGTACTGTCATTTTGAGATTTATCGTAAGATTCATCAGAAATTACCATGTAATTACCAAGTGGTAATTACGCGATAATTTCCTCAAACAGAATTTTCCAAAAAAAATAAGAAATAGAAGCAAAAAATCGCGTCAGATTTTGTTTGGTTCGTACTGTTTAGGTACTTAAAAAAAAAAAAAAAAAACACTCGATATTTTTTTAACTAACAACCAGTAGGAATGCGTACATTTTTCAACTACTAATCGCCCAAATTTACTTCTAGAACTGCCCAAATATGGCACAACTGCCCGTTAGAATAACCTATGCGAATAAACTGAATACGCGAGTAGGTAGGTAGGTAGGTAGGTAGGTAAAGGTATCTAAATAAAATCGAATAAACCCTCGACATTTTCTCGTTTACAGCGAGTGTAGTAAGGTTAAAACTTATACTTATTAGCTATTCTTTTTCTACTCGTATATTCTATCGATTGGCGATCACTTGTGCAAATTTCAAACAGTTTGCCAGAAAATTAGTTGAAAATTCCACGATATGCCAATACTTCGTACGCGGCTCCGCATTTCATCAATTAGGTCGATTTCTTGAAAATTGAACGCCCGAAACAAATTTTACGACGTGTCAACTGTCAAATGTAGATTCTGTGTGCGGGTTAGCGCAGCGTTTGCGATACCTATTCAACTGCAAAAAACGGCATAACTGTCATCAAATTCAAAAATGCGCCGTGCCCAAGATTTACTTTCGGTGTTGGGTGATGTACGAATTAGCGGGTAAATATTCGCCAATACCATTAAAATTTTCGAGTACACCGTACACCAAACGTGGTATAGACTATGGATGGAGCAAAGGCGAGTCGCTCGGCTGGCGACGGCAGACGGCAGACGGCGGACGGCGTTTACAAATTACAAACGTAAGACCTTAAACGTTGAACGTCGGCAATTTCACGGATTATGAGCATCGAAATAGTTAATTCGGCGTAGAGAATGAAATGGCCGGAACTGGAGGCTATTTCCTGCGTGTCGCTCTTGCTGAATGATGCGCGGCGCGGCATGCATTTCGTAATGTTTACAATTTACACGGACCGATGAACGTCGATGTCGCCTATTAACGACGATTTGTGCGGTTTTATTCCGAATACGTAGCCTATGTACGCGAGCATGTAGGATTTTAGGATTGTACCTAGGTACTCGTAGTGTACTACTGTACGTACAAGTACTGGCCGCGCGGCGCTGCGCCTTAAAACGATAATTTACCCACATTTCAACTGACACTGGCAAACTCGCTTCTCACTGCTCACTGTACTTACTACTTACACCTATTCGCTGACTTACCCAGGCCAATAGCATTTAGGCTACTTACCTACGTTTTCGACATCAAAAATGTTAGCTAAGTGGGTAGGTAAGCCAACTTATGCGAAAACCGTTGTAAAAATGTATAGGTAACGTAGTGCCATACCTCAATTTATTCAGACCCTCGCATCACACGAGAGACCCAAAAGGCAGGACATACCTACGAGTACGAATATATGCGGCGAGAGATTAAACATTTTCGTGAAACACTCTCGGTGGTGGTACTCTTACTGAATTAGGTAAGGTAGGTACACTAGCGGTAGCATGTAGAAACAGCTAATATAAGTACGGGTAGGTAAGTTTAAGTATAAGAGGTGCCTAGATATTAGATAGAGCTGTTGAAATTAATTTTTTGTTTCAAATCGTACCTACGAATATCTTTCAACCGGTTAGTTAATTCACGATATTATAACGTAGCATGTAGGTACTCGTAGCATCCGTAAGCGTATCTGCGTTCTGATTTAACACGCAGCGCAGCGGCCAGCAGAGCACACCTCCTTATGCGAGTAAGGTATCTACGAGTAAAACGAACACCCAAGAATCATCTAGAAATTAGAATCTATGTACCACTAGAACCAGTGACCAATGCGCGTATCTACCTTCAGATAAGATACGGCGTACGTGGCCCGTGGCCCGTGGCTACCTCTCTACCAGCAACCTATTGGCTATTACCATACGAGTTGAATTTTGGGCCTATACGTTTTCGCGTTTAATTATTAATACGCGGCCGCGTAAGAGTACCTATTCCTATGTGTATGTATGTATGTATGTATATAGGTAGCTAATTTACTTACCGTCACGTTAGGTATAGGTAGGTCTAGCTAACAGTTATCACTATCAGATATGTATGTATTACGCTTACTACGAGTAGGAGCTACATCAATTATAAAACTGTATTTGTTACCATCAAATCAAATGTACTTTACTTACTTACTTACTTACGATTGAGTAACTACGTAGGGCAGCACGTGCTACGCAGATAGGTAGGTAGGTAGGTAGGTACCTACTAATGCGAATATCTCTGCTTCTAGCCTTCTGCCTCGGCCTAGTGCCTACTTATGAGTTATGACGTACGCGTAAGTATACCTCCACAACTGCAGCAATACGAGTGTACTTAGGTATTGGTTATCATTATACTTTATGGTACACAGTGCAGAGTGCACAGACACACGCACCCATATGGACGTGTAGGTACATAGGTACGTACGAGTATACATGTAGGTCTAAGTACAGATACAGATACAGGTACAGGTACTAGATTCAGTGTTCAGCGTTCATCGTTTATCGTTTAGCGCGGTTCAACATCAACCTACGCGCAAGATTCCATTATAATTCTCGCAGCACTTCCGCCGCAATAGGTTCACATCGAAAGCATCATTAATTTAACAAACGCGGCGGGGAGCGGCGTGGCGCGGTGCAGCGTGCACTAGTCCGACTATAGGGAGCATACGAGGAATCCCCGTCTCCACAGTCCACAATCCACAATCCACATCCAACATACAGCATCTATCCGAGCCGTATACGAGTACCTATTCTCGTACCATACGTAAAAACAACGCGCTATCGTCGAAACTCGGCGGGTTGCTCTACTCGTCCTCTCGCTCGAGTCGAGTCATATCAAAAGGTCAAAAACAGCTTCGGATCTCTATAGATCAGTTTGCCGTCGCGCGCCTTCAACAAGCAGCGAGAGGGAGCACCATCGCATCGATTAAGCCATTAATAACATTAATCACCGAGCATTGTTAAACCATTAGCGTGCGCGGCGCGACGCGACGCGACGTAACCGTAGCGCGATCCTCGATCGAGTCGAGCAGCTATTTGTTCCTAACTAGTTTCCCTTTCCCTTTCTCCTTCCCCCCTCCAATTACCCTTTTTGTTTCGATCAAATAGGTAGATAGCTAGACGCTAAGTAGGTACGTGAATCCACTCGTAAGCTACATCGCATCCATCGAAATCTACGACTATGTACCGTACTCTTATATTATTCGCAGCACCGTAGGTACAATATAAATAGGTACCTACTTACGAGTACCTAGTTATTGTTAAATTCTAGTCTTAGGGGTATGGGGTCGAATTAGCTTTACGGTAGTCGGTAAGAGCCAGCCACCCAAATCTGCGTTCGTTTTGATTACAGATAGGCATGGTAGATGCCAAAACGAAAGACATTGCGCCCCATTTTGCTACCAAGCCACGTAATACCGTTGCACTCGCCACTCTTTTTACTACGTAGGCGACTAGGCGTACCAGCGTTGCCAACCCTCAAGATTTTTCACGTCTTTACAAGATTTTCTCAAGATTTCATAAATCTCAAGATATTTACAAAATATTTCAAAATTTTTTTTTTAAATCTCAAGATTTTTCAAGTTTTCTCAAGATTTATTCAATTTTACGAAATTACGACGAAATTCCCTGGAAATTATCCGATTTTTATTTTAAATTTATCATTTTTTCTTCCATCTTATTGTTTTATTGTATCGTTACTTTTTGACTTTTTTAAAAAATGTATCAAGTTTTCGTTGCATCAGAATGATCAAAAGTTAAAATATGAATCAAAAAAATGTTTGCTTTTTTCAAA
>FIZU01003796.1:0-35203 GCA_900064475.1 Pseudococcus longispinus
GGGGGGGGGGGGGGGGGGGGGGGGGGGGGGGGGGGGGGGGGGGTATTAAAAATTTGATCCAGGCAGACCCATTTACCTCAGTGCATATAAAGGGTGTTTTGGTAAGCGTGCACTGCCTTCAAACTCTAGATGCAGCTACCTGAACCGCATGAGTGTGTGCATGTTTGTCGACTCCAAGATTTGAAGGAGCAAAATTATGCACTAATCATGATGGTTCTATCAGTAAATCGTAACTCCGCTGATAATATACAGGGTGGTCCACATAGAAGGTAGACGGTTTTGAGAATGAAAAAAAAAAAACGACTACAAAATCCTCGAAAACTAAATGTAAGTCTGCTAGAAAAAAATTAATCGCTTTCAGCAGAAAGATAATTTCAAGCTCTACAAGTTTCATTCATGGCATTTCTGTCGTAGGACCTTTAATTTGGACAGAAAATCCATGTTTATGGGAATTTTCTGTCGTTTTCAAAACCCAACTTCATAAATTTGCCATAAACGTGGATGAGCTATTAGTTTTTTTTCTAGGAAGCTTCGTTTTCGAGATTTTTGCAGTTTTTTTTCGTTGAAATTGTCGACTTTGTAAATTTCTCGTAACTAGACATGAATTTTCTGACCAAAAATGGATCCTACGAAAAAAAATTATGAGAATCAAACTTGTGGAAATTTAGTAAGAGCCATATTTTGTGATGCTTTTTGAACTCTAAAAAATGAGCTAATGATGGTTTTACCAACACATGGGAGACCATTTCGAAAGATTTTTGAGAAGAAAAAATTTCATCTCAAGAAGATAATGCATCTTTTCATATTTAAAATAATTGTAGCTCCTTCGATTTCAAAAGATGGCTCAAAAAGATTAACAAAAAATGACTCTTACAAAATTTCGTTTAATTTAAAAATTGAAGAAGTTACATAGTCTACAAATTTTCAGATCATTGTAACTCCTTCTACTTCAGAGTTATGAAAAATATGAATATAACTCAGTTTGTGGAGTTGACAAAGTTCTACAGAAAGTTTCCAAAAAAATGTTACCCACGTTCTGAAAAAATCACCATGACTAGGGCATAATCTTGCCCTTTTAAATCTTGGTGTTAGCAAATATGCACACACTTGTGTGGTTTGGGTAGCTGCATCTACTGTTTGAAGACTGTGCACTTTCACCTGACCACACTGCAGTACATACATCTAATTAGATTCAACCAGACTTGAATGGATCCAAGTTGATAAACACATGTCAGATATTCGATCTTTTTTTTTTGAGGAGATCTGTTTCATTTTGTCATAGGCGTTCCAAAAAGGTACAGAGGAGGCAGCTTACTCTCCCCTTCTTGATGAAAATCTGTCATTTCGAGTTGGAAAATTGGCAAAATTTTCGATGACCTGCCTTTAAAAATTTTGGAAAATTTTGCATTTCGAATAGAAAATTTTCGACTCTCCTCTCCTCCCCTCCCCTCCCACAATAATAATACCAACTTCCGTTCTTTCGTGGACATAAAAGAGGTCAGATGGTAGGAAAATTATACAAAATCGATAATGCATGCACATATTTTGTCTCGGGTCAAAGATTAAAAGAGCTGCATGGGTTTCAATATCTAGAATTTGCACTAAATGAGAGTCCTGTTTTTAGGGTTTCCCTATCTCAGAATTCCTACAATTTTAAACGTATGATGACATTTCATCAGATTTTTTCCAATCTGAATACAATGATTTTGGTATAGATTCGAGGGGGGGGGGGGTAACAACCACCAATATCATTTTTGAAATTGAACAAAAGTACGAGACTTGGACTAAAATGAAAGTTTTTGGGGTATCTAGTTGAATAGTTTTGGGAAGAAATTAAATCGAAACCGGTTTAATTATTTCCTTCTAACACGAAGAGCAAGTTTGGTGGTCAAGGGAGGGGATAGATGAGAGCAGGCTGTTCATCAAAATCGAATAAAGTTGAATTTTTTCATTCCAAATGTTAAGAAATAAATAAGTGGTTAATAACTTTTACCCTCCTCCGTTCTCCCCTTCATCAATCAAATCCTTTTTCGAATCAAGTTAACAATACAAGACCTGGCGACAGAAAAAACACCAAAGAAGCGTACACACGAAAACATCATTTATCAAATCCCCCAAAAAAAACGAAAATTGAAAAAAAATCTTCAAAAATACAAAGATTATTACCCAAATTTCAAATTTTCGACAAAATATATCAAATAAATCAACGAAAATTTGAATCGTCGAAAATAAATTGAAATACGAGACACCTCTGTCTCACCCTTCTCCGTCACATTCCCCTTTCAAGCATATTACAAGGTTACCCAACCACCACGATCATCTCACCCACGAAATCTCATTCCGACCAAACCATAATCATCATTTTGTAAAAGAAAATCATACCTTTTGAAACGCACACCACACATCCAAGCAAGCGGCATTCCCTATAAAACACTTTCCACCGCGGCACACACGTAAAACACTAAAAGCACACAATCTCATACAGTCATACCATACGCACCATAACCACATAACGAAGCTATGGGAATCCGCTTCGAAAAACACGATACGACGTTAAGTTACGTTACGTTACGATGTAAAAACACACCGATATGACGCAGTCATTAAACGATGGAAAACTTTTCAACGCAAATGGTAACCTTATCCTTTCCTTATCCAGCACCATAAACGTACACTGTGGTTAACGATACGATACGACGTGATCACGGTGGATATTACACCTCGACTCGTCTACTCGTTTCGAAGGTTTTCGTAGAAAAAAAAACACCCACCTCTCGTCATCGTTGTCGGTACACTCTTCTATGTAAAATATTCACACATAAGGATTCGAGTAGGTACCTACACGTATTGTACATAATAAAGCTGGCTAAGGAAAATGTTTTGTTTAAGCGTCGCGTATAACGATCAAAACAAAAAAGAAACCCCTTCTGGCTCCTTCCCTCTGCGTAAGTATAACTTTACGTACAAACGTAGGTACCATACGCGTTTAAAAGTTTTAAAAATATAACAAGTATCGCGTGTTGAAAATGGTATAAGTTTTCAATTAAAGGCCTCGCCGAAGCCGAATACGACTTGGTCGATGGCGAAGGGAAAAAAACACCATACGTTGGCTGTCGTCGACGTCGATTTTTCCTAATTAATTTTTCTAATTATCGTACTCGTTGGCGAGCTTTCGCACTCTCGTTCGTTTGACAATTCCAGCAACGTACCGCGATAAAAACAAAGTCTGAAGGGTTTTTTCCATCTATTTCGGCCTGATTCGTCGTACAAAGTTGAGCCCTTTTACCCTACTAAGAATTTTTTTACGGATGCTGACCTACGCTACGTCTCGCCCGCCCGCCCTGCCTTTTTGGTGTACGAAATGTCACATCAATTTTACACCAACCTACGTATCGCGCCTTTGCACACACGTATATGCAACCTATCCTACAACTACATAAGAGCACAATGCTTCGGCGAGGTGTGCATAGTAGACCTACACGTTATTTTCAACATTGGTATTCATTCGGCATACATACCGAGCGTGTGACCGTTTCGAATACGTTTCCACCAAATCATACTCGATGCGGTAAATCACACATATGGTTTGGGTTTTTCTCACCCCTAGCCCCGTGCTTTGCCCCTTAGCTTTGCAAAGCAGCCTTTCCTTACACATACGTGTTTTTTACCCAAACTATAATATCGTATAGTACGTAGGAACCTACGTGTTTCTTTTGTTTTTTTTGGCCTGTTTTACTCGCTGTAAAGTGTAACTCAGCGTTCAATAGGTAGAAGTTCAACATGATGTTTAACAAAATTTTTCGAAGCAAATTAATCATCTTTTCGAAATGAAGTTTCCTGGTCTTTGGCATAAAAATGATGACACCCCTCCTAAAAAAAATATTTTTCACCATCACCATTCAAATAAATTTAAATAGGTACTTAATGGCAAAAAAATCAACTCTTTTGTGCCTGAGAAAAAACTGACGATTATTTTTCAACAATTTTCATGTCAATGTGATCTCCATGCGAATTTTCTCGATGAATCAAGTGGATAATTGTAAGCAAAGGTGGATACTAGGATGAAAGTACCTATCTATTGGTAAAAATTGATGAGAAAGCACAAAAACGTTCGCACCTACTTTGCTGCTAGACAGAGCTCTCTTTTGAAAATGAAAAAATTTTAAACCCCTCGTTAAATTGTTCTTATATAGGGTGACACACAGAAAGTCGATGATTTTGAAAATGAAAGAAAATCGTACGTATTTTAAATGAAAACATGGATTTTCTGCCAAAACTTGGGGTCCTATGAAAAAAATGCTCGTCATCGTCGTCGTCGTTTCCTTATACGCGGTGGGCCGGGTGACCCGTCTGCGGCGTAGAATCTTTGGACTCTCCGGAAATCCCTGAAAAATCAAGTTTTTTTTTTCATTTTCAAAACCATGCATCGTTCTTCTATGTGAGCCACCCTGTATATTTTTGGATAGTATTCACTCAATGTCAAAAGTTTTTGAATTAGAAAAAATTCAAGGGTTGTGGAGGGCGTTTTTGTTTTCAAAAAAAATTCATCTTTAAAATTTTTTTCTCAGCTCCTATGTTCTCAAATCAAATTTGATTTTTTGTATTCGTTTTAATTCATTCTAAAGTACGGATTAATAAAAAAAAGTTCAAGGATATTAATCTCAGTTACTCATAAAAAATTTCAAATTTTCGTTCAGGTAAGTGGTTTTTTTAGATATGCGTAATGGCATCATGATTCATCCCATTTTAGAAAACTACAATTCTGTATATTCTAATAAAAATTCGACCGCGATTTTTTTTTCAATATGGTCACAGAAGTAGCAAACCGTTGTATATGTACGAGACTGATATCATAAGTATTTGGCGATGTCGATGAACGTAGTATTTTGGCTTTCGCACAGCTTTCGACATTCTGCCAAACCTACCCCTACGCCCTCGCTCTCTCGGCGAAGAATTTCCTTCGCTTCATCGCCTTCTCCACCTATCCTTCTTCTTTCACCATCATGTATCGGCTTAGCACAGAAAACACGTACCATATACCTTTACGCTACGTACACCGGAAGAGAAACTAATGTTAGATGCATGAACTACCCTTCCCTGATCGACCCACCAATCACCAATCTATCGATTGATTTGCCTCCTTTGCAGACTGAGTTGATATTTTCTTCTTATAGATTCGACTCGCAAGAAAAGAAATCTTCACTATACACCTAACAAGCATTCAATTTCGACTACACGATTGCATAACTTTTTTTCCCACAACCCTATTTCGAAATACCCATTTAGAAATCCGCCAAAACTGCAGGTCTATACCGCTCGAGTAAATGATTTCCTCTCTTTCGTTTCGTATTTACCCGCAACTCTCCCTCGAGTCCTTTTATAACTCGAATAATGTCAAGTGTAGGTACTAGAGAGCAGGCTTCGGCGAAGGGCATTTCTTCTCTTTATTACATAGGTAGGTACCTCGTTCTACGTCACATGACCAAGTACCGGACCGGTCAGCCCAATCAAGGGTCTGGCTAACGCGATCGAGAAAATAATAAAGATAATATAAAGGGTTGCGCCAAGCCGCGTTGTACATAGAGCCTATACCACGTCTCCTTCGTCCAATCGATTATTTTCGAATTAAATTACTAATTCCATTTTCTCCGCGAACTTCTCTCTCTCTCTTTCTCGAATCGGCCAACTTCCTGCCGTAGCGATTTATTCGACCAATAGGTAGCAAAAAATAAGTGCTGGTAAATAGGTAGGTACTTTTGATACCTCGACCAAAGCTGCACTCTTTACGAAAATAGAAAATTATTATTTTCGAGTGTCGTATTCATAGAACCCTTAAACTGATGACGACCGCAAATGGATGGTGTAATTGAATTAAGTGATCGTGGTTTTATTTCCACTTTTTTTCGTCCTTCAAATTTACGACTTTTTTCATGGTATAGGTTCAGCGATGACCTTAGGTCAATACTATTCTCAAAATGATACGGTTCGATATTGCATAAAAATCACTGGGAAAATATGTAGATAATTGAAACAAAATAATGACGTTATGACATGAAGCAAAAAAACAAAATATTGGTAATGAAAAAATTTTAGCACTCCCAAAAGAAATGTAACGGATCAATTTGGCTCAAATGTTGAAAAAATGGAACCAACTAAAGAAATGTTGACATAATGAATCTTACGTAAAATAACCTCTAGTGTATTCTCTTGATACCTGATACCACGTGCCTGAAAAATTTAGTTCTCCTCCCTTCTTTGATGAGAAATAAGAGAGGGTTAAGCATCACATCCTCTTTATTTCTTACGAGTTGAAACTAAAAATTTTTTATTTGTATCTGTCGAAAAAGATTTCATAATAGAGTTATATCTATTTTTGAGACATTTAAAAAATCACGAACATTTTTAATAACATTTTCAACTGTTGTTTAAAATTTTTTCGAAAATTGTTCAAATTTCTGCAAAAATGGCTCAAAATTGCATAAAAATGAATGAAATTGCAAAAAATCATTCCAACCAATTTTCAAGAAATCGTATTAAAAAAATGATCCAAAATGTTAATATTCGTAAGTGTTAAAAATGTGTTAAAATAAAATTGACAATGTCGAAATATTGAATTCTTTAATATTACACAATGAATTTCCTCAAATAATGTCTGTCTTGAAAATTTCTAACGAAGATATACATGTATTTGAGAGACGGGGCTTTCAAAAAGGATCAATAATCCTCCCCAGGATCGGTTCAAATGAGGGTAACTTGTCCCCTACACAATATTGTGCTTTTAGTCAGAAAAATTACGTTTCAGTTAGAAAACTTGCAGAAATGGTCACATTTTTCTTTTAGCAATGAAAATTACATTTTCAATCGAAAAAATAGTGATTGGCAGGAGGAGAAGAGAAAGAAAGATACGTCAAATTCCCAACTCCATTTTTACAGACATGCAAAAACATTTCTTCATTAGTTCCTCCAAACTTGAACTGCCCCCCCTCCGCTTTTCTGCTCATAGGTTTGTTTTTCTCATCTCAAATGATTCAACACTAATATGTATTTAAATTAGGACATTTGAAATGCACAGAATACAAAATTAACCGTCACGTAAGTCAACCCATCTTAATATTTATTTTTTAAATAAATTTTTGGTGAGTATTTTTTCCCTCTTCGAATTACTTATTCGAAACACTAAAAAATATAACTAATAAAACTCGAAACGCAAATTCAGTACCTATAACTTTCACATTTAGCCTACAGCTACGTACACATTTTCAAAAATCGACCTACTGAGCAACTAAATTTCATACTTCTCCGTTACCTGCTTCACTCGACGAAAAATCCAGGCACTGCGCGGCGACCAACTTCGCGACATCATCCCTTTTCCTCTCTGCCACACTATCAATTTCGCTATCATCCTAAAACGGGCCAATAATTCAATCAATTTTTTCCCCATATTTCCGAACGGTTCCATCAATAAATCTAAATTATTACGAGAGAGAGGGTTCCTATAGTCGGGTGTCCGTTTCGACGAATGTAAAAATAATTCAATAACTGACGCGGCCGGAATCGCATCGCATCGGCACCATCCTGCCAGCCTCTCCATCTCGTCAAGCTCGTCGACATCGAGCTCGCTGGTTAAAACACACCACCGAACAATATCCAGATATTAGCTCAGCGTAGAAATCTCGTAGTCGTAACCATGAACCGTGCCCGTACCTTCTGACAAAAACTTGTAACCGTGGTAATTTTTGCATATTTATGAAGTAAAAGGTTGTCGTCGTGTCAATTAGTTCGACTAGGAATTCATCTCTTGGTTTCCTTTTTATATCGTTATCATTTGCACCCAGTCTCTTTACATAGTCAGCGACGTCAATGGTAAAAAAAAAACAGAAATCAAGAGATTGAAATTATTAAAAATTACACGAATGCCAGAAAAATAGAAAAATCAAAGAATTTTATTCGGTCGACCCAAGTAAAACACGTCCATCCAGTACTGCTGCCAAAACCAGAATGCAACGCGACTCATCAGCGTGTTACCCCCCACTCCTACGCGCGTATTCTGCTACAAACTCGACAGTGGCACGGTTTACACGTTGCATAGCTGTGGAAAAAATTACCTTTGTGAAACGAGAAAGACGACAACGATGCGACGCGACACAGTTGAAAAAAAATATACCCTTTTTGAATTTAAATATGCGCGACACTGCATCGTGTTTTTCTTCGGCATAGCATCGCATCGCATCGGCTAATAAATAAATCATGTGTCAACGATAACGCGAAATAAAATTTACCACAGCTCGTTAACTTTTATTCGCCGCGTATAACACTAGAAAGCGCGTACTCGTTAAAAACAGCAATAAACCAATTAAATACGCATCAAGTATTAAAAAATAATTTCCCTCTTTTCAGACCACGACCACGCGACGCAGCATCTTGCCGTTAGCGTAAAAAATTACCAGTATAAAAATACCTACCTACGACCTACCACTCTACACCAGTAACAAACTTCTACAGGCCATTATATACGCGAGGTTTACCTAGATACACACTGCAGCACTTTCTTTCATATACTTATCCTGCTCGCCTCCTCTATCTTTCTTCGCCCTCGGGATAATCTCCTTGCCCCTGTTTAGCGTTTTACATATTATCGAACCGCTTTTTCCCGCGTCGCGTATATCGCGTGTAATACCGTAATTACTCGAGTATTTACAATTTTAATGCTATTTCACGACATGCACTCGCGTTAATTCGGCAATATCTCTGGACACGATCCAACACATGGCCGATCATCGTGTAAGCGGCTATTTCCACAGGCATTTATTTCCATAAGGTCCTTCACCATACGACCAATCATCCTAAATCGCATAATTATTACCCGAATCGTATCCTAAATTCTTGGCTTACGTTCCTCTCGTATCGATTTTCTTTTTCTTTCTATTTTTCCTCCTTCGCATCTCTTACTCGCTTTTTCTACATGGCTCATCTATTAAACCGAGAACCGATGAAACTATGTTAGCCGAGGCTACCCCGTATATATTTATACGACGGTGTGGCTCGAGCTCGACTCGATTCGACTCTCCGCTTACGCTGGCTGGGTAAACGTTAGACACGCATTTTTCGCTATTTTATCATTTACTCTTCAGACGTTTAAAGCAGAATATACGTCTTTTTTTTTCTTCAAACCTTCGTCTTTAAGGCCTCGCGCGCCTCAGCTCTCTCTCGCACTTTTCTATGTGCAGCTTATAACTCGGATATAAGCCGATTTTCATTTCAAAAAATGTGTATACTGTATAACCTTATACTACACATATACGTATATATCTGCTAAGTATACGCAGAATGTGAAAAAGATGATAAATGGAGGCGAGCTTTTGTCGACGCTTTTAATTTATATATTAGATGCGTACCGAATTAAAAACATCGCCGTCAACTGGCCCCCGTGTAACATATTTTATACTCTACGCGAGCTTTAGCGCTATAGCGACGACCGACCGCGCCCTCCTGTCATCCATTGCCCGTTTCTATGTTCGATACACTTCTCTCTTTCTCTCACACACACGCTTCCTATAAACTTTTTGGTTAAGTTCTTTTTATTTTTCTTTGACTGGTTTTCATTAACAGATATAACGTTGTTACTCCCCCTCCTCCCCACACACACAATACTGGTGATTGGAAATTCACAGAAATACGTGTTTTTTTCAACATTTCGTACCTAGTTTTTTGACCCAATTTTCTCAAATTTTTGATAACTGTTTCCTCCTTCCGCGAAAAATCTGACAAAATTCCGTCACGAAATTCCTCAATGATGACTTTTAGACATATTGTCAGACTTTTTTGGACTTGGACAAATTTTCAGATTTCCATTGACTTTTTGGACTTGAAAAATTTCAAAGATATTGCTGACTTTTAGACATTTTGTCAGACAAACAATTTCGACTTTTTGAACTTGAAAAATTTTAGAAATCAGGGTAACTTTCCGATATTTTGTCAGACGGACTTCTCCAATTTAAAAAATTTCAGACATTACGCTGACTTTCAGACATTTTATCAAACTTTTTTGAACTTGAAAATTTTTTTTCAGCTTTATGAACTTGATTCAAGAAAGTTCAAATCGACATTTCATCCGACAGTTTTTTGCGTAACACTAACTTCAAGACATTTGGTTAGATTTTTTTGAATTTGGAAAAATTTTCAGATTTCTACTAACTTTGTACTTGGAATTAAATTTCAAAAATTTTTCAAAAAAATTTCATTACCCTTACTTTTAAATATTTTGTCTGGCTATTTTGGACTTGGAAAATTTTTCAGAATTCAAATGACTTTTTGGACTGGGAAAATTTCAAACATCACGACTTTATGGTTATTGACTTTAAAAATTCAATGAGCAAAGAAAATGGCGAGGATGTTTTTCATATTGTAGACACCTTGTTTTAGCTTTGTATAAAAAGTTATGTTCAAAAATTTCTTTCATATTGTAATTTTTTGAAAATATTTTGGAAATAGGTTGAAATTCCCTTTTCTCTTCCAAGTAACTTGATTTTTTCAAGACAAAAGAAACCTAGCTAATGTTTTTTTCTAGAATTTTTTGAAATATAGGTACACACAAATTCTGCTTGACAAAATTAATGTCCAAGTAATATTTCCAAAATAGAAGTTCTACCTATGTTTTCATGGTGTTTCTCACATATGTAAAAACTTGAAATGACGAAAAAAACTTGAGCAATATACCAAGATGGAAAAAGAAATCCTCCACACATCACGGCAACATACAAGCTTTATATTTCTATCATTTTTACTAAAATAGAAAATTCTCAAAGATAACGCAATAAAAGAGCTATGGGGGTCGTTTCTCGAAATTTTTTTCACATCAAGGGACACCACCTGATGGGTTCATGATGAAAATCGGAACGAGGCTATTCCACCCACTCGTCCAGCTTGACCCTTTCGCAGAGACACACAACAGAACAAACCTATCGTACACCCCCTCCTCACCCTTCTCATCACACCCCGCACGAAATGAAACGGAACGTGAATCAGCGTTAGCCGAGAGAAAATTTCAATTTGAAATTTATCCAAGTTTTCAACCAATCCACCTTAGATTTTCATCGTTCGTCGTTCGTCGTACACGTATTTCCTCTTTTATCCTTCGGCCGGGTCAACAACCTTCTTTTCACTCGCAATTACGTTAGATTTGTTTGAAAATGACATCGCGACGAACCTACGAGAGTAGGTATACGATGAGATATGCTCGTGACGTAAGTACTTAGTACGTAATTCAAAAAAAAGAACGAGATTACAAAAAATAAAGAATCTTAGTTTAAAATGACCCCGATTCGTCGCTGTCGATGCTTTTACACCCTAGCTCTCTCTATTCGTATACGTATACGTATAGAAAGAAAACACCATCGCTTTTCCTTCCCTATCTAGGGGTTTTTCAAACTCTGCCATATAAACTCGACCCCTTCGTAATAAAAATCATCATAAAGTTCTCTCGCGAGTCTTCACCTATACGAATACACACTCGAGTCTCTTCGAGGTTATTTTTTCAGCACCACTCGGCACTCACACGCCGAAACCTTTCACCACCCAGTCCCGCTCGTCTATTCGACAATTAAACCCATTTACGATGCTCTCACTATAAAGAACTCGTCTAATGAAACTTCATTCTGGTGTCTCTTCGCTATGCGCAAAATTTCTCGCCTCCTACGAAAATCTCGAAACGCCGATCGCCTTCCCTCTTCTGCTGGCCTCTCTATACACGCAGAAGAAAAACCGCAACCGCCTAGAAACATAAACCCGGCCGAATAAAAACCGCCATACCGCCCCCAGCCTACATCTTGGTGCTCGTAAATCCATCCCTGAAATCCGGCCACCAACGATATACTTTCACGGTGTATGTAAAAGGCCCAGAAACAAAATGACCAAACGGAAAAACTATACACTCGCGCTGTCAAGATAATCCATCGTACCCTTCGCCCTCCATCTCGCTTTGTTTTCCTCTCGTATCATCGTCAACTTATTATTATCGCGCCGGAATGGCAGGAGAAACCTAAAACGGAAAATACCTCTTTATTTTTGCCACCATCGACACCATCAATTGCCTCTCGAACAAATGCAATCACACATGCCTTAATTAGTATTTCGTGTTATCCTCAAAAACAACACACCAATCAACTCGAACGTAAAAATATTCAAATAAGTGGCTCCCCCTCGTCCTCTTTTTCGCTCGCCTTCGCGTATTTATCGCAAGATGTACACAACCAACGAGTACCTATATAACGAAAAACAAATACTCGGTTCTCTTTACGAGTCTACACACATAAATATACCACTCTTGGCTCAACACAAACGCACCTTTAACACACTCGTACAAACGAATTAATACTTCGTTACTGAGCCGGAAATTTCACTATACCACATTCTAATCAGCATTTAAAACCCTCGCTTTAATAAGTTTTTCACGTGAATACTTTCATTCCTTTCGTTTAACTATTTTACCCCGACATGTTTCCTCCCCCGCAGTCCGCACCTTCGCTTCGTACGTTCGTATATACCATACCCATCTCATCTATCTCCCAACATCGTTCGCCTTTTACCCGATTTACTACCGAGAAATAACCTTACGACTAACACGAGGGAAAAAAACGACATCTTTATACTCTTCGTACAAATGCAAAACCAAGCTCGAGTTATTTTTTTTACAACCCCACTATACCCAGCCCCGGGCGCCACCACCTACCGACGACGAGCAAAAAGAAAAATACGAAAATTAAAATAAAAGAAAATCAATGTTCGTTAAATTTTTAAACCCCTTCCTCCGCCGCTGTCGCCTTCAGCAACGCCACCACCGCACCAAAACGTTAAAACGAAAAAAACTTCCTCTATACTCGAGTTCGTTCGTCGCTGCTGTTCATTTTATATTTATTTTTTTTCACTCTCTCCTTCGAATTATATTCTTCGTCATTTCGCCCCGACAAGACAGAGACGGCGAAAACTTTCTTTGTAAAATATTTTCAACGATTTCCAGCCACTTCATTTCTTATTTTACCCATTTCGCATCGTTCAACATAAAAGACGTTCCTCGCGGCCCCTCCCTTTACCCCCGATCAACTCACCGGCTCTCGAGTGCACTTACCTAATTCGAACGATATTAATTTTTTTCTTACGGGTCGTCTTTTTCGTCGAAAAACACACTACCCTCGCCTCATCTGTCTCACTCCCCTCGTAGCCGAAAAAAAACTCAACCCTATCCGAACACAATGAAATTATTTACTTCAATTTAGTCTCGAGAATTTTCCACCTCGAGTACGCTCTCCAACTCTTTTCGATTTATTAACGAGAAAAATAACATAATTAATACGAGGGGAAAGCACGTAAAAAAAGGGTAGGAAGAATACCGCTGCGTCGCTGGAAATTCGATCCTTATTTTTCTTTTCAAAATTCCTTAATTGATAGTAATCTTTTATTGTTGTTTCGTTTCTAAATATACAAGGTGATTCGAAACTATATGCTTCCTTGTAGATTAGAGTTGGCAACTTAACTAACGTAAGAGCGTTCAGATTGGCGTAGTGGCTGAATCGAAGGCGATTTTCGAATCGATCACCGAGTGTTTGTTTAGCTTCGTGGAGATCAAATAGGGTGGAAATTTGCACCCTTTTTATAACAAAGTTTCGCAACAAGTGTTGCACAGGGGTTCTATTCTAATTTCAGGAATACAGGAATTAAATCATTTCAACTCGAATACGTTTCTATATGGGGAACCCAGAAGTAGCAAGGAAAGGAAAATTACAAGGTGGTTCAGGCCAATGGTTTTGAAAATGAGAAAAAAAAACACGACGATTGTGAAAATCTCAAAAACTAAGCCCCATAAATGAAACTAGTTTGGCCAGAAAATCCATGTTTATGGGAAATTTGCAAAGTAGATGCGGTTTTTTTGTTTTTTACTTCCTTTTCAAAACTATCGACTCCAAACAATCTACATTTTTTCAAGTTCAAAAGTCAACTAACCATTTCATAAAATTTTTCAAAATCGAAAAAGTCAGAATTTCTAAAATTTTCAAAGTCCAAAAAATCGTTTGAAATCTGAAAAAATTTTCAAGTTTACAAAGTCCAAATAGTATGAAAAAATGTCTGAAAGTCAGCATTATCTCTGAAATTTTCCAAATCCAAAAAGTCACGGAAAATCTAAAAATTTTTCCAAATCCAAAAAAGTCTGACAAAATGTCTAAAAGCTAGTGTCGCGGAATTTCGCCACGTTTTTCACGAATTTGGTCATCGCAAATGCATATCCTATGCTAAACATGAAAGTGACAAAAATTGTAGAGCTTAAAATTCTCATTCCCCTAAAAGCTATTAGTTTTTGTCCTAGGGAGCTTAGTTTTTGAAATTTTTGCTGTCAAGGCGTTTTTCTTTTCATTTTCAAAACCATCGACCTTATAAATGAGCCACCGTGTACAGGGGGTACCTATACTAATGTACTGCCTTCAAACGAGACATACAGCTACTCAAACTACATACGTGCATACACTTATGTAGTTTGGGTAGCAGCATTATTGGTTCGAAGGCGATGCGCTACAATCAAAACACACTGTATATTGATCATTCGAAATATAGGCTATCAATTTCGTGTAATCGAAACATCTTAACGAAATTGAAAGGATGGGGACTGGAGAAGCTTTGTGGAAATGAGAAATTATAAAAAATTCTTTCGACGTAGTAATGAATTCTCGGAGAAACAAAATAACATATTTCATCACCCCTCTTCAAATTTTCTCAATTTATCGACCAGGGAGTAAGGGGGAAAACGTAATGATAATTTAAATTATTAATTTCGTGTAATCAAGAAATCTAAATAGAATTGAAGGGCAAAGGTGCTTCGTGGAAATATGAAATTACGAAAAGAAAACTCCTTGACGTCGTAATGAATTCTTAAACAAATAAAGCAACATAATTCATCATCCCTCTTCAAATTTTTCCAAATTATCGACCATGAAGGGAGAGCAGGGATCAGACACCAAAAAAATTATGATAAAAGCTGTTGTAGAAACAAGAAACGATTCACAGAATCCCATTTTTCCTCTCCCTTCCCTCCTTCATCACTTCTCTACGTAATAACTGCAAAAATTGCATCACGAAATTACCCTCAACCCCTTTTTTTAAATAAAATAAACCCACAAGATCGAATCTACTTTGATACAGGTCACTGAACCGGATACACCGTCCCTTTTTTCTAATTTTTTGCTCGACAACGTTAATTCGCCTTGAACGTGATCGATAGGCAAATTATGCAACGTTGCGTACTCCAGATTGCCTATCGGCTAGTCCAAGGGCGTCAGATACTGCCGAATCACGCTGTATACGATCGTACACGTCTCGGTCGTCAGATTAGTCCTACTTCAAAGTATCCTTATTGCTTTCGAACGTCGCACAATAAAAGAAGACGTGGCGAGAAAATACTCCGAAGAATAAAAACCACATCTCTCTTAAATAAGATCGTACTAAAAATCTGTCGTAAAATTACGCGGTAAACGTCGCGTCACCCGTGTCGAAAACAAGATCGAATTAATGAAAAATCTCGCTCAACATCTCATTCACCTGTCACGCCCTTGCTTCGTTCACTTTTCAACGTTCCGGACCGAAATTACCAGATCAGCTGATACCTTCTTCGCTTTCGATGTGCAATACTTCCTACCTCTCGCCTTTGCAAACCCCTCCAAGGATTTTCTTTCCGGAGACAATTAAGTCAATTGTCAATTCCAAACGTACCGTAGATTTCCTTCTCCTTCTCTTTTTTTCTTAATAAAACAACCGCTACCCCGAAAAAAACACAGAGACGATAATTTTCTGCCCGTTGCGGGTCGGACCAGTAAAAAGGCGGAGCGATACCGACACGATCGCTTTATTTTATCCCAGTTATAAACTCGCCTCTGCCTCTCGCAAAAACGGCCAAAAGACGAAACGTTCGAGCCGAATAAAGTTTTTTCCATAATGCCGCATGCCGCCTCCGTCGCCGCTGCATCTGAACTATACGACCAAGGTACAAACGTAGTGAACTGAAATTACCACGATGGAGAAAAAAACCCTACCGAGTACGCCTTTAAAGTTTAAATTTTCAAAAATAATTGCTAAATTTAAGCGTACCAGTTGGAAAAACTTTTAATTTAATCGATTTTTACTTTTTCTTCCCTTTTCTTCACCTCCCCTCGTCATAGCTATTCTTTTTATTTTTCTACTGGGTTTATAGTACGTATACGTATTTCTTCTTTACCCGTTTGGTTTTGTGTTCCGTTGTGTTGTTCGCTTTATACGTGGGTACTTTTAGCAGATATACCATAAATTCGATGCGAAATAAGCGTATTGTTTGCTTAAGACTTTTTTTACCCTGCTTTTGTTTTCTCTGTTTCGCGAAGCGTTTATCGAAGTAATTTTCGTTGGCGAATTGATCTGGGTCAATTTTTTCTCCATATGTAAATAATTCAATAAGCATTCAATTTCATTGTTTTCGTAGCGCGATAATTAGACTCCAATTTTTCTTTGGTACTTTTTACTTATTTCAGCAAAGTCGAGAAACTTTGCTTTTCTTTCAACTTATTTCATGTAGGTAACATTTTTTAAAGTCACTAAGTCAGAATCCAATATATGAGAGATGTCAACTTGGAACAAGCCCACACATGACTTTTAGGCCCCTCAGGCCCTAAGTCATCTTGAAGGGGTTGTGGGTTTCCAAAATGGTGTCAGGTGTTCTTGAAGAAAATTGGAAAAAAGGAGAAAAGGGAAAAAATAAACGAATTTGGTCTAAATGCAGGTTGATGGTGTATTTTAGTGTCATTAATGATATATTGCAAGAATAAAAATTTAGACCATAAATCACCCCTTTAAATGGAAAATGGGCGAAAATATAGGTTTTTTGCATTTTTGAAGATGACGCACCAAGATATAAAGTTCTATAAAAATGAGGTTGTACATCATAGACTAGGTACACATTATTAAATATTTTTCAGAATTGCACCTCTGAAAAGTGTTACCAAAATGGCCCTTAAAAATATCCATTTGAAATCATTCTTCATATTGCCTAGTATCCCCGCAAGTTTGAAAAAAATCGGTAGAAAACTTCCAAAAATAGAAATTTCAACAAAAATCCATATTCAAGCCCCCCGAAGGTGTTAGGGTTGAGATATCGAGATAAAAGTGTTGTCACGGGGATTTTAGATCTTAAAGACCAACTTCAACTAGATAATTTCAAATTCGGTGCTCAGAGCCAAATCACCCCTATAAACCCGGCTACGTTCTTTGAAATGTTTCGTGAGTATTTCACAGTAGAAACATTTACCTAGCTATAGGTAATCATACCTATTAAACAAAAAACAATATTTGAAGTTAATTTTTCAAATTCTATTTCAAGTAAATAGTTATAAATGTTCTGAGATTCTTTGTTTTCTTCTAATGAAGTTCCCAAATCAAATAAAAAAATGTAATATTAATGCTGAATTTATCTACTAACAAGCGAAAACTCGAAATTGCGAGACGGAATGTTGAAATATAAAACAGTTCTGAAATCGATTAAAAATTCTAGAATCACAAACGAAATGAAATTCTGGGAAAGTTCCAGGAATAACCGCAGAAATAAAGGCTAGATTCCAGAATGAAAAAATTCCAAGATTTTCTTACCAAAAATTATAAATAGATAGAATTTAGAACTTTGAGGTGGAATAATTCCATAGAATTCTAATCCTGAATATTCTAGATCAAAATTGTATGAAATACTTTAGGTCAAAATTCTAAAGAATTATTCCACCTCAAAATTTTTCAAAAATATCCCAGATGCAATTCTGACCTGAAATACTTATTCCATAAAATCTCATCTGGAATATTCCAGATTAGAATTACCTTGAATAATTTCATTGCAGAATTCTACAGAATTGATGTACAAATAGATCAAAATTTTATTGAATATTCTAGATCATGCTCCGATAGAATATTCTACACTACAGTGGCAAATACCCAGTACGCTAGATTGCTGGCTTCAAATTACGCCATAGGTACCTAGACCTACTCATTTATTGTGTTCGAAAATTTATTCCTTCTGCTTTTCTGGAATTTACTCTAGAATTTCATTCAAACTGTTATTCTAGAAATTTCAAAATGATTTTAGAACGATTTGATATTTCAACATTCTGCTTCAGAATTTTAGATTCTTGAAATTCTGACTAGTAAATTCCGGAATATTGTACCTGTCAATATTACAGAATTTTCAGACAATGTAGGATCCCCCTTCCAAAAACTTAAGAATACAAATTTTCCATTTGAATCTACTGTGATGGGTTAATTATTCAGTAGCATCGATTATTTCAATTAATCATTTTTTTTAGTACCTAATGCGGAATTGAATATCTACTTGATGGATTATTTTTTCATTACTTTTCGCATCCGGTATTAAAATACAAGAAAGAGAGATTTCCAAGTACATACTTACAAATGAAAAAAAGAGAAAATTATCGATTAATTTTAATGTCGAGATAGATTTCAAACAGAACCTATTCTAAGGAAAATTTTCATACGAATGTGTGGCGAAGAAAGAGTGGGGCAATCAGGAAAATTTTGATGGGTCTTCAGCAAATTTTTACACTTTATACTTAGTACAATTTAACGATTTTTCGAAAAATTTCGATGATTTTGGTATTTTTATGAACAATTAGGTAATTAATTCAGAAATGTTTCAAAAAATCAAAACGTATCAAAAATTGGGAAAACTGTCATTCAATTGGATCTGGGCTAAATGAACAAGAAAACGTGATTTTTCGATCAGACGATTTTTTAAATCAAAATAATCAATTAGACGATACATGATAGAAAATGGTTTCGTAAGTAACCTACAAAAATTTTCTTAACGTAAGTTTATCTTGTACGAGTAGAATAGGTATTCAAGAATACAGATTGCGAAACTTTGGTTTAGTCATTTTCCATCAAAATCAAAAGCAAAAGTCTGCGAACCTGATGAAACAGTCCAAATACTTTTACGATGAAACTGGAAAATTCCACTACCAAGTTTGTTCGAATCAAGTTGGAACTTTGAAACGTATCATACGAAGTTGTGAAATTTACCTTAAAAGTTGAGAAAAAGTAAATTTTCAATAGGTCTTGTAATTTTCCATGCAATGAAAGCAATTTCCTTGCATGAATTTTCTCAACTGAAATTCAGTTCTTTTTCAATGACTAAACTGATTGGAAAACTTGGGAATTTCTACAGAAATACACTTTTTATAGAATAATTTGAGATTTCTGCAAGAAAATCCGAAATTTTCACATATAATTTTCGAATCCAGTTAAATAAAGCAGGCTGCTATGAAATACCGAAGAATCATACGAATCATTCGAGGTTTTAGACAAACCCCCAATATAACAAATGCTATCAAATTCTCACAAAAGTTGAAATACCAAACACCATCGAGAATTTTCAAACTCCCAGACAACGAAAACTCACTCACACCTAAATGTTGGTAACACGAGCAAAACCACTTGCTAATTCGACACTATCGACAAACCTCAGGCTCTATTCGTCTTCAGCCAATTTATGCAACAATACGAATCAACTTATCTTCTCTTAATACTACCCAAACACCCATCACCATGTTAGGAACGCTTTTCAGCCTCAATATTCAAACTTACTAGATGATATGGCCAGCACGAAAGCAACGAAGAAAGATGTATAGGTAGAACAGATGAAAGGAATGATGAACGAAGCTATGGTTAGCGATGATGCGTGATCCAAGTCCAAACGCAAGCCCATTCCTCTTTGCCCATATCTTCGTTAGACTATGGCCTTCGTCTTTTTTACTGTCATCTGCAAACACAAAGGCAAACAAAAACGAAAAATAAAATTCAGCAGCGTAAAAATTAAACCGATACGATCTAGATTTTCCTTTCACAAAAAAAAAATACGACGTGAAAACGTCACGTCGCTTTGGCGAAAAAAAATTCTATTTTTCTTTACCATTAAATTCGTTTGCAATGGCGAAAAACGCACACCTTATTCAAACTACCTCGCGAATCTGCTTTTTTTTCGAGGGGTAGAAAAAAAATTCCGTCACGTCAATGAGTACTTAGATGTAATCTGTATAACGCGACATAAAACAAACCCATTTTCCCAACGAAAGGCGAAATTCCTTTAACTGGAGAGCTCTGTGTGTTAGTGTGCTATGTGTTTTTTCCTATATTGAATTTCGCTGCTAGCGACATAAAAAACATTTGTCTTCACACACTCGTAAAATAATTAAAGAAGCTTTTTTTCTCGTATTCTTTCTCTCAGCTCGTATTGTTCGGACGGTTTTTTTCTCCTTTTTTTTTATATTCGTTATACGTTCGGCAAACTCTCGACACTCCATAAAAGCCTGCTCTAAAATTACACCAACAAAGTAACAAAAACATACTCGTTCTTTTGTAACAACGCCACTCGCCCCCGCACTTGTCAATCTTTACTTTTAATTAGTTTTGATACGCGACTAAAAATTCATTTTCCTTTACAAACTTGGTTCGCGCGCCCGGTCTCGACGAGCTCCGAGCAGAGAGAAAACGTTTCAACTTTCGATTCTCTCCATTTCTTTTTCTCACTCTAGCATCTTTTCGTATACAGCGTACTCTCCCAAAGTACCTACTAATTAAATCTCGACGCTGTTCTAGTTTTCCTTTCCTTTCCTCTCCTTTCCTCCCCCCATCTACGTTTCTTTTCCATACCCTATGCATCGCTTGTTTCTACCAAGACGACGATGTTACTTCGACCTATTCATTAAAATGTTCGCGAATGTGGCTCTCGTCGTGGAATTGAGGTATCTCTTACTTTTTTTACTATTTTTTTCTTTTTCAACACGTAGCTAACCCAGAAAACAGCATTTTTGGTCGTATTATTGCGATGGTTCGCGACATTGCATATTATAAAAAATTTGTATTATACAGTGTGCGCCATTGAATAGCATAACGCCTGCGAAGTGGCTTCTATGCCAGATAATTAACGTTGATGTATGGATGATTGCCGATCTTCAGCGTTGAGGGGGCATTTAATATATATTTAGAGATTTTTAAATAATAATACCGGTAAAATAGAAGAAAATTTGATTTAAGTTGATATTCTCGAAAGTATGTAAATCTTAGAAATTCAAGCTTGACGATAATAAAAAATAACCACTCTATAGAATTTAATACCTAATAAAACTTGTAAAATAGGTCATTCTTATACCTAAACCATTACAAGTTGTACTTATAGCACAACGGTAATTCAAAGGCCTTGGTTTATTTACAAACATAGGGCAATTTCATAACACGAATCAGTCTCACAGTCCACTTTATCCACACCTCGTTCGATATCACGAGTACCAGCGTCTCTGCGCTATTTCAAATTCCAAGACCAAAGATAAATTTGAAAATTAGACCCTTTGAAGAAAATATTCGCCTGTAGGAACGTTAATGTTCGCTTATATGTGCCTTTTAACAACCAACCACACCTTTGTAGTCGGCGTATATAAGATTAGCCAACTATTTCAGCAGCATACTCGTACGTACGTGTACTAAACGCAGGGCATGGCATGCCTAATACGTGGGTATATATTTCATAATTTCGTACACGCATATTAACATTTTACGCAAACTGCATCGCTCGACAAAACTTTACAATACATTAACTGACCCAAAAAGCCCCCAACACTAATCATCCGTTTTGCGTACATGCGTATATATATATGTTAATAAAGTTTGAAATTTCGGCTACAAATAGCCCAGGTAACAGCATTTTTTAAAGTGATTTATTTAAAGAAATCACCTCTCACTCTCATGTTCTATCGAAGCTTCTTAGCTTATTACTTTCCTATGTCAAGTACTTATTTCAATTTAACGTGGAATGAAATAAAAAACAAACCTCGCATTTAGACCAAATTCAAGGGAGTGGTTCAATTTGAATTGGAGATGCACCATAGAAAATTTTAGGCCCCTAGCTCAAAGGGGACCGGAGCTAGGGGGTGCTTAAAGTGGGTCACTTTTGACAAAAACACAGTTTTTTGCCTCTTTTGAGTAGTGCCACCTGCCTGGTACCTCGGTCACCCCCTGAAAAATTTCATTTCGCGTTTTTAACCTCCCTACGCCATTGACCTCGAAATTGGATACCACTTATTGCCCTTTACCAGGGGGTTGAAAAGTTGCAGATCGCTGAAAAATCGAGATTTTTATGTTACAAAAAAAGAAAATACCCTCCGCTTCGTACCAAAACCGAATCTGAAGGACCTCTTCTGATGCAGAAAATTATTTCGATTAAAAAAATTGAAAATTTTTCATTGCAGTGATGCCAAATTTAGATTTTTATAATAAATCAACATTTTCTAAATTTTTCGCGTTAAAAATCAATTTTTAGAAAAATCGAAAGTTGGCAAGACTGCAATGAAAAATTCTCAATTTTTTTGATCAAAATAATTTTTCTGCATCAAAAGAGGTTCTTTAGATTCGGTTTTGATACGAAGCGAAGGGTATTTTCTTTTTTTGTAACATAAAAATCTCGATTTTTTAGCGATCTGCAACTTTTTAACGCCCTGGTAAAGGGCGATAAATGGTATCTAATTTCGAGATCAATGGCCTAGGGAGGTTTAGAAACTAAAATTGCGGCAGGTGGCACTACCCAAAAAGGCAAAAAAGTGTGTTTTTGTCAAAAGTGACACACTTTAAGCACCCCCCCGCTCCGTCCCCCTTTAAGCTAGGTGTCTAAAATTCTCTATGGTTCATCTTCAACTCAAAATGAACTATATGCCCTTGAATTTGGTAAAAATCCGAGGGATAGTTTTTTTTCACTCCACCCTAATGGTTAGATATAGTTATTTGATAAAAAGGCATTCAAAAGCTGAAATTTCTTCAAAATAACCAATTCATCATTTTGATGAATTTTAACGTAAAAAAGAGGATTTTTGAGCAAAATTCAGCATTTTTTAAAGTAATTTTTCGACTTTCAGTACCACTTTGTAAAATGGAGGACCATCTCAGCACTTTCAGCATCAGTTAGACACCCTGTCATTAGTTATAACAAGAAAAAATTTCAAAAAACACATTTTAAAAAAACGACAAAAAAAATTCAGTTAAATTGTTATAACCCAATCTAAAAGAAGTGCTCTTGCAGAACGAAATTCAAGTATTTGTAATAGAATTTTACTTCAAAATTTGTCCCTGATTACTTTCTTCACTCTTTAGGCATGTAAACTTAAGCAACATTGAACGCTTTGACATGTTCTCTTATAGCTGAACACTTCTAGTCGAAGGTACAGAAAAACTATGGATGCCAGTTAGATATCGATGATTAGTATCCACCACCGTAAGAACTTCTTTAAATCTTTTTTTTTTTAAATACCTGAGCATAATAAACCAAAATAGAAAGGTTCAAAATTACCTGAAAACCAGGCAACTTTAAACGCTCCCGTCAATTGATTCTTTTGCAAGTAAATCGCAAAAATACAGATAAAATTTTGTAGATTCGATGCGCCAAATGGCTCATTGCAACTCTAGAAAAAAGAGCGATTTTTTGGAGCTTGATGCAGTGGGTGGTGATGCCCAGTACCTATACTTATCACTCAGGTCTTCGCTTCGGTACCCTCAGTTGGGTACCCAAACCAAAAAAACAACCTTACATACATATAACGTTGTAACAGTTTGCCAGCCTCTCGAAATGGACCGATTTTGACCACTTTTTTCTTCAGAATGTTTTTTTAGACGAGTAGATGCGTCGTATAGAGGTACAAAAATTTACGAAGGGACCCAAAAAATTAAAATTTCGTTATTTCTTTAACATTTTTTTACTTTTTTTAAAAACATTTTTAGGAAATAAAACCTTCGGAGAATACGTCAGCCTTTTGCAACGGATCGATTTTGATCGTTTTTTCTTTTTACGTGTAGAAGTAAGTAGATATGCCATCAAGCACCAAGGTCCAAAAATTTTCAAAAGGTGTTCCTGGGTATAAGCAAGGTGAAATGCTTCTGTCCTCAGATTTCAAAAACTTTCATAGAATACTGTAGGGTATCTCCAAACATTTTTTCCTCAACCTCCCTTACCCATGCCTGGCATGTGGCACCATTTGAATTACATTTTATAGTGATGTTATCCTGTTCTGAAAGCTATTGACATCTTTATGGGTAGTATAAAAATGGCGATGATTTTGATGTTTTTTTTTTCATTTTTTTTGAATTCGTGACCTTTGGACATGAAGGCTAAATTTCGATACAAATACTTAGTCAAAAAACCAAGCAACTTTACGAGATCGGATGAGAAAACTCGAACTAAATGATTCATGCAAGTATCACTAGACGCCATTTCAACGCCACAGATGAAAATTCAAGTCACCCCTTCAATTCGCCACTTCTCCAAACCTTCCAACACCACGAAATTCGCCAACAGAACACACTACATATAAAAATTTCACTAAAATCCACCTCGCCCTTTCAAATCTCACTTCCCAAACAATCTCATTGACAAACAAGGAAGAAAGATCCATTCAGACTCGTCTTAGACGGCGAATCCGGCTTCTAAACGAATTAAAAATTACATCGCAGCAGACAGAATGAAAAATAGCGTTTCTACTCGATTTCGCGAAACGAGACGAGACGAGACGAAAGAGAGACCCCTGCAAAAAGGAAGAATACGAGTAAAATCATCTTATTCGTCGGTTTCGCATTCGGTTCGCATTGTAAATAATTCCTTCGAGCAACGAAGGCGTTCGCGTAGGTAACCCTAATACCATAAGTAGTACACACTCTACTCGTTCGAATATTCAACTCGGCTGCTGCTGTACGAGGGAAAAAAATGCCCCAGGAATACGTAGGTACGCGACAAAACGTAAAAAAAAAAAACATCCTGCGACACATTTTGGCGCGAGTCGACTCGGCGATGGCTTATTTATAGGTGTTGCGAGTAATCTATACCCGTAGAGATTACCGGCGCGCGATATACGAGGCTCGACAGCGTCGTACGGTGTCGAGATGATTTTTCTTAATCAAAATTTATACCGGGTTAGGCGATTAATGTAGAATAATGAAAAGTTCGACGAGGCGTGTTACACTTTTTTTTTCACCCCAGTTTTTCGTTACATCGATGCGATGCGATGCCGGCGGCTATATCGAATCCTCGACTCGGATTGCAGTATTCCCTCCTCCTCTTTTTCGTATTGTATTCACTCTCTGCTGGCTGAAAAATATTACGAATTCGTATCGTATCGAACACGCGAACCGGGACCCGGGGTTGGGGAGGAGGCGAGGATAATCGATGCACGAAATATTTATAAACGGAGTAGAAAATTTTCGTATGTGAAAGAAGTCGACGTCACGTGACGGCTTATATAAATTATACGCTTCAATTATACTCTGCCTATGTCTGTCTTTCCCCATCGTACGTTTGCGTATATTTCGTATATACGAATATAAGCGCACGTACCGAGGATCGCGGGGGTCTCTCTTATATTATACGAATGCTGTACAAAGTACGTTTTGGAAAAATAATCATTTATAAAAAATTTCCTTCGCCACGAATACAGCCGCGTACATATTTGATAGATAGTCTATTTCGAGACGGGTAAATTTTATCTATTCGTTTTGTACGTACTCTAAAAATGTGTCTCCGAGTTTGCAAAAAAAAATTCTCTTCGACTATCATAAATCATAAGTTGAAACCTGCGAATTCAAACCGTCGTATATTTCTTATACTTAGACACGATATCGCCTTGTGCAGGGGAGTAAGAGAGGTGGAAAAATAAAGCTCGATGAACGAGCATATCTAAAGCTAAGATGTGGCTAGAGAGGGGCTGATGGAAGTTAAAATATTGAAATTCGCCTCATCTCTTTGTATATACAAAAAAGAAGCAGAAGCAGGCGAAAAAACCCACCACCATTCGAAATGGCAAACGCAGCTCGAGTCGAAACCGCTAGAAAGGACAAAGAAACCACGAGGTAGAAAAATGGCAAAATATCAGCCTCGAAGGTGTCGTCATTTGGGGGAAAAAATACCTCGCTAAGATTTAATTTATGTTCACGTCTAAGGCTGTGCTTTTGATTTGGCGTTGCTGCCGGCGCGTTTGTGAAACGAGCAAAGCAACGATGGCAGTTGGTAGGAAATTGTTGGTATTCATCTTTACACAATGTGTACAAGGCGAGCTTTTTCCCATTCCCTCTCTCCCGCTCTGTTCTTTTTCTCGATGGAAAATTTTCAATGCTAATGAACGAGGGCGGATTTATTATTTACGTAAGCGAACTCGAGCTCGTACAACAGTCAAAAAAGGAAAAAAAGTCGTCGGTGTGATCGAGAGGTTACAAGCGATTTTATGATTAGCTGGGGTTTCATTTTTCTAATGCATTCTTTTTTCCAGGGTCCATACCTCTGTACCTAAGGCTGCAATAGAAAACATTTTCAAACAAAAATTATACACCATATACCTATAAATATTTTTGATTATAAGAAAATTTTCGATCTGAGCCCTCCCTCTTCGCAAATTTTGCAAAATACTAAGCATCATTCCAAAAGGACTTTAAAATTAAATTTTTCATGTTTTACCTCAATATTTTATGAAATCAACCCCTTTTTCAAATAACAAAAACCAAAAATCACACCACCTCCTCCGACGATCCACCCCCAGGATGGTTCAGTCCATGGTTTTGAAAATGAAAAAAAAAAATCATTTCAACTGAAAAAATCTCAAAAAATGAGCCCCACCGAAAAAATCACAAGTTTCACAAGAGAAAGAGGTTTTCAAGCTCTACAATTTTCACTCCTTCCTTTTTTTTTCATAGCACCCTCAGTTTGGCCAGAAAATCCACGTTTATGAGAAATTTGTGAAATTGATTTCAAAAATGAAACAACTTTGACTGCAAAAATTTCAAAAAAGCTAAGCCCCATTAAAAAAAAAACTATTAGCACATAGGAGAAATAGAATTTTGAGCTCTGCAATTTTCATCGCTTCCATTTTTTCATAGCACCCTTTGTTTGGTCAGAAAATCTTTATTTATGGGGAATTTACAAACTGTAGATCCATGATTTTGAAAATGAAAAAAGAGGTTCCATTTATAAAATTATCGAATTCGCGAATTTTCGAATCAAAATAGATTTCCTGACCAAACTAAGGGTGTTATGAAAAAAATGGAAGGGGTGAAAATTGTAGAGCTTGAAATTCTCTTTCTCCCAAGAGTTGGTATTATAGTTTTTTTCTAGGGGACTGAGTTTTCCAGATTTTGCAGTCAACATGTTTTTTCCTTTTCAAAATGATTAACCTGTTAAATGGGCCACCCTGTAAATGACTCCCTAAGTCCTATTGAAAAATTTTTCAAACAAAAATTTTACATTATAACTCTGCGAATATTTGTTTATTACGAAATTTTCAATCCGACCTTCCCTCCCCTCCTCTCCAATTTTGAAAATTATCACACCCTCGCTTTCTTTCCAAGAAACCTCCAGAACTCTATATCTATGCCTCCTATTAGCATCCAATAACTATTTTCTATAATTCCATGCTTCGTGTGAAATTCACAAATTTTTTCCAGACTTCTCTCCCTTACTCCCTATACGAATTTGTGTTTGATTCTAAATGACTTGTATTCTTCTAATCATTGTTAAAATATCACAACTTTCCATGCAAAACATGAAAAATAGTTTTCAGTAGCGATTTTCATACGTATTATGCAAATGAGGGGGGGGGGGTAAGATCGAAACTTTTCTAATAAACAAAAATATTCACAGGGTTATGATGGAGACTTTATCTGAGAAGTTTTTCTATAGGAGCCATAAGCACAAAAATAGGGAGGTTTTTAGAAAAAGGGATGGACCCTCGGAAAAGGAAGGAGTGATTTTTGGTACAAGCGTTCCTTTTATGATTCTGAACAACTTTTTTCATTTGAAAAATGGTTTTGATTTCGCATAATTTTGACGTAAAACGTCAAAAGATTAATTCTACCGTCATTTTGGAATAATTTGCAAAATTGGCGGGGAAGGAGGGGTCTGATCGAAATTTTTCTCATAACCAAAAATATTCGCAGAGATATGATGTATCATTTTTGTTTGAAACATTTTTCAATCGCGACTGTTCGCTTCCGCTTTGTTTACTTTGTTATTTCCACCGGTTTACGACTCTTTTGTGTAAATTGGTCCTTGTTTTATTCTTTGTTTGACTATGTATATCACATGGGCGTGGTGCACCTGCGTTGCACCGGTCTATGGAGTGGGGGTAATGCAGCTGTTCATTGGCCTAAAGCCATTTAGTCGACTCCCCCCTCCCTTCGATTATGTTTACTTCCCTGAGAGTTGCGCACTCTCGGGTCAATACATATTTAGACTTCGTTGGAGTCATTTTCATGGTCCTTTGGGTTATCTGATTGATTATTGTGTATTTATGTTTGGTCCAGCACGTATTCGTGCTTAATTTCTTACCGTGTAATTATTTCTTGTTTGTGTTTTAGCCATTGTATTTTAGCCAGTGCTCATTAGAGCTTACTGCTTATGCTTAAGTTCATAAGTTCATTCTCGCGTATTGGTGTTTTGGGTTTCGCGTATTACTATTTTGTTTCTTCGTTGGCAGTGAGTTACTACTATCGAATAAGTTAATTTCGTTTAGTTTTGTTATGGTTGGTGAGTACAGTTATCGCTATTTATTTTTAGTGTGGTGTTGTGGTTCACAATTGCGTGTTGTTAATAGAGTCAGTGTACGTTTACTGGCTAGTAATCGTCACTGTAGTGCAATCGGTTGGTAAATCGGGTAGTAAATCATACTAGTGCGTCAGTTGAAGTTAGTAATCGTTTAGTAAATCGTCATCGTAGTTACGCGTAGGAGTGAAATACCTATTATTTTGAGATCGAGTTATTAATGAGATACCTCGAATTAAGTTCACAATTTAAAATGTCGGAACGCTTTGAAAGTTCTGACGATCTGCGTGCATTCGAAGAGGATCTATTAAATCATAACCGTGTCAATTCTCCTGTAAACCCGGAACAATTTAATAATGATAATAGGTCGCCACCTCAAATACGGGTTCGTATACCGCGAGTGTCGATTGAAAATACTCTTTCCGGTTCGGTTAGTAGCAATCATGGTGATTCAATAAATAGCCAGCAAGCTCAGATCGACAGGTACCTAACATGAACTGGGAAGGAAGGAAGGAAGGAAGGAAGGAAGGAAGGAAGGAAGGAAGGAAGGAAGGAAATAGGGAGGGAGGAGGTGAATCCTCCGAAAACGTGAGCCTGAAGAAAATAAAATCTCAACTCATTTTTAAAAAATACAATCTAGATTACAAACCAATCATAGATCTCTTGTAACCTTTCGATTTCATGGAACTTCCATTTGCAACTGTGCTATCGACTCGTTCGATGCTTTTATTTCTTTTTTTCCTGGAGCTTTTTTCACATGTTTTTTGGGGATGGTCTCGTCGTCGATATCATATCGCCGATATAAAAGAAAAGAGTTCTCGGAATGTGAAATTTTTGCAATAATTGGAACCGATGTCGTCTATTCTTATAGCCGTTTTCCGATCCATTAACTCGAGTAGGAAACACGACGAGAGCAGGGTGGTACCAATCGTTTGATATCGAGATTTGTCGACGACGACGAACCGACTGAAACCGTCAACCGAGGCCAGAGTTCGATATCGCAATGTAATTTTTAACCCCAGCACTGTACATCCGTCCTATATACACTGCTGGTTGGCTTTTAGGCGTGTTAAAAGCTGCCGCCTCGTAGTTCAAGCTACGTATGGAAATTGTACTCGTATTTGTGCCTATAGCTGCCTACCTACGTACGCAAAATACCAAACGAGCGAGGTGCCCCCCCATACCCCTGCATTTGCGACCATACAATGTCATCGGTATATGGTAATGAGCAAACGAGTACACACGTACGAGGGTTTAAAAGCTTCGTCGAGAGGTATTTTGGACTCGAGAGTGACGATAAAACGTATCCCGCCCGACCGAGATTATAATGATTGGGAAATTGTTCGCGAGGCTTTTTTATGCTCGGCGTCGTATGCGATACGCAGATTGACAAGGTGAGAGGCCGAGGGGATGCGGTGGATTTACCATTTGGCGGCTTTGATGCGCGATGCGAGGCTATTATTTGTGCGTGAGCATTATTTTTTTGGATTCGATTTGAATTTTTCTATTTTTTTTTGGGGGGGTTTTTTATACAGGGTGTTTCATAGCTAATGACCATCCTTCAATTGGGTAAGTAGGCAACTCGCGCTGAGCACAGGTAGCCTTGAAATTAAAGGTGCAAAGTTATGCCGATTCAAAAAAATTTCCAATCTTGTTCATCATTTTTGATGATTTATAAAATTTTAACGATAATACCAATGGAAGAAGCATTCATTTTAGTTTTTTTTTTCAACTAAAAGTTTTTGGAGTTAGATGATAGAAGAGTCGAGGATCCTTTTTTCATGGTATGCTGCGAATGATTATCAAAGACGAGTTGTAAAATAATGAGAAGCTTAAATACACGTAGTGTGCTTTCGAGCTCCTACCTGTGAGAATCACGACGATGCATCGTAATCCACACACATACACCATAAATTAATCCCTGAGCTAGGACGATGCACATTACTTTGAATTAATCTCTAAACTACTACGGTGCATCGTACTTCGAACCACACTTATAATTTTGAGTACATGAACTCCCAAAATCATAAAGAGTTTATCCAGTTTGGATTCTGTTTGTGTCCAGAAAATGATCTGTCAATACCTAATACCTGCTCAGTCATTCTGAGAATATTTTAGATTTGCGGTGTACCGCATCATCTCTCGCCAAATTCTCACTCGTATTGTGTCTAGCCCAGAGTCGTCTTCGCTAACTGCTCTCACCAATTCCTGGAAACTTCGATAACCACCCCTTCATTTTTCAACATTTGCATCTTCTTTTCTAAAAACTCTCCTTTGTTCTCCCTGCCCTCTCTCTGGGTCATCCACATTTACGAGCCTCGAATGTACTTAAACTTCATATTTTAAAGCTATTCGAAAGTTTTATATGAAATGAACTGTATTCGTGTTTTGAAATAGAAAACAATAAACCATCATTTTATTCCCGTTGAATATCAATCTGCCGAAGAACATCTTCGCTGCATGTAACAAAAACCAGCCCAAATCATAAGAGTGTGTTTCTTTCGCCAAACACAACTTCGATCATTTTTAGTTTTTTGATAATTTCCTTGACGAAAATTTCCTCCAAGAAATACACTGGTTTCATAATGTAAATTCAAGTGACCTTAAGCAGAGAAAAAATTAATTAATTCATCCTATCTCACTTTATTTGAGCTATCATAGTCTTCACAAAATTTTCTAGAGCAAATCACGACTTTTGATTTTTTAGCTGTGTGTTGTGGGAATTGAAGGAGAGGGCACGGAGGACGAGATCGTATGTTGTACAATTTTAATCAACGATACAAAAACATTACGCAAAATCAAGTATGTTTGTTTCTACGATGTTGCGAAGTATGCCAACAGAAGAAATGTGGCGCTAAGAAAAGTGTAGTTGTTAAACCAATGGTGTTCAAAAATTTTAACAGCCGATGTCGGTTGGATTTGATAGACATGCAAGCTCAAGCCGACGGTGACAATAAATTCATTTTCGTTTATCAAGATCATCTCACAAAGTTCATAATTTTAAAACCACCGACTTCAAAACGAGGTTCTGAAGTAGCGTATCAATTACTCGATGTTTTTTCAACGATTTAGCAAGTGATTTTCGAGAGCATTTTTGCGAGCATTCACTCCAAATCTGCACGACTGAAACTCAATCTAGAATCAAATAGGAACAAATTGAGCCGATATGTTTTTTTTTTCGAGACTATTTTTTTAGAGGGCTCACCCACTTTCCTTAAAAGTCTCATATCTCGGTTCGCAAGGTCCTGACTGAAAAATTTTTCAAACAAAAATCTTACATTCCAATTTGTAAAGATATTCTGACTTCAAGTAACGCCTAAAAATATTTTTAAAAAACACCAGAAAAAAAATTTATTTCACTTTATCAAGACCACAGCTAAACGCATTAAAATTTAAAAGTAAGCAAATATTTTATTTCAGTGTCGTAAAACGATATGAAACACTCCGCGTTCAATTTTTCTCGAAAATAACAGATGTTTAGTAAAAGCTGGGACGGCTCAGAAGATTATTTCATTTAGTTTTTTTGGTTTTGTTTTCTTGCAGAAATACACTCGCAGATCAAAATCTACGAAAAATCGACCCAAAACACCCGCCACTCTTCCTCCTCTCCTCTCTCCTCAGCCTACCCACGAGCAAAAAAATCACGCCAAAATATCGCCACTCCGGCGGACCCGATTCGGCACACATCTGATGATTATTTCACGTATTCTTTTCCAATTTACAGCCCGAAATTCATCTCGTATTCTAACGAATGGCGCAACAACACACTCCGGCGAGACCTCTTGTATTCGCAGCTTAAATTCGCCATAAACGCTAGCTTCTACGAGCGTCTACTCGTATACACACGTTCATCGTACTCGTAGATTCGTCCGATTAATTATTTCTTATTTTCACCGGGATGTTTTCCTCTTCGCCCTTTTCCGGTGGCTTTCGCTGCCTTACACGCACACGTCGCTCGACGAACTTCGATAGAATTTTAAATATTATATACGCAAACGAGCAGTGGCAACGTCGCTATTACCTACCTTATTCAAAGAAAAGGGAGCAGTTTCTTACGCGTGTGTTGAATCTGTTATGCATATTAGAGGGCATAGCCGCCACCGTGATACACTACACACCGTTTGTACATCGTCATCGGCACCCTGTGCAAAAATCCCTGTTTTTTTCCCTCTTTACCCTGTCGCAAAACCGATGCAACAAACCACCGGTACACAACCCAACGCAGTTTACAACCTCCGGCAATCATGTCAATCCGAATTTGATTTTTCAACGCAGCAACGAAGGTGAGGTGGTGGGATGGGGTGTCGACAGCACTTTTGATCTTCGCTCAAGCTCACCGCACACGTATTCGGCGGTTTAAACGGCCTTCAGCGAATTACTCCCTGCTTTTCAGCTACCGCTTTGGTCGTATTTGTCACACACACTCGCACGTTTGAAATTCATCCCATTTCGAGCAACACTGCTCTCTGCCTTTTCTTCTTCGGTGTACCTTCGACATATCATCGATATTTCCAGTCCTACTGTTCTACGATAGTGACAGTTTCGCCCACAGAATTAGTAAAACGAAATCACGCGTTGGTCAAATAAAATTTCTCCCTTTCTCTTCCTTTACACAACGGCTTTCGTTCATAAATTCAAATTGGTCGAATTTTCAATACAATAAAGCAATATCCTCAATTTTGAGGATTTTTTGTGTTTTTCACACTTTTTGAGGATTTTAAGGTCCCTGAACGAAATATGAAGACTTTTGAATCATTAAAAATCATAGCCCAGACAACTAGAAACCTCTCTACGTACATCTGAGCACCCTCCACCCTCTGGACGGAGAGCTGAAAAAAATGATTAATCACACTGATCTTGTCATTCCGTGCTGAGGTGGTTTTATTGGTCGTCGAGTAGGTTTTTTTTTATTGCTCATCGGTGGAGTAAAGTATGAAATACCGGTTCCCTAAAGGAAATCGTCTACCAAAGTATCGGTTACAATACACTTTCAAAGGTCAAGGAAGAAGATTTGTATCCATCAAGATTCGTGATACCCTGGTAATTCGGAGTAAAGACTCGAAATAAGTTGTATTAGATAAGTATACATAGCAAAGATTACTTGACCTAGGTATTAAGTTCGTATAGGTAGGTATATGAACAAAGCTCATAATATGGCAGGAGTGGGAATCAGCTATAAGTTTGATACGTTTTATCCGAATATTCGCGAAATGCGATTTTAAAGGGTGCTCATTTTAGTAAGCACTTCAAACTTGACAAAATTTTTTCAAGTTTAAAAAGTCAATTCAGTCTAACATAACGTCTGATTTTTAGAAACTTTACAATAAAAAAAAAATAATGTAAGAGCCCGTCTGACAAAATGTCTAAAAGTCAGCTCGTGATTTCTGATTTTTTTCTACGTCAAAAAAGTCGTTTGAAATCTCAAAAACTATACTTTTCTACGTCCATAAAGTCTAATGTTTGACAAAATGTTTAGAAGTGGTCATCAGGGGATTTTTGTGACGAAATTTCGTCACGTATTTCGCAGATTTACTTCTATAGTAAAAGCATATCCTATGGTAATACTTAAAGAAGGAAATAATGTGAATCCATCCCCCTCCCCAATTCAAAAAACTTCTTATCTATGACTTTGAGGAGTCAATTCAGCATAATTCAAACTCTCTGAGTACAATTCGTTGGTACTTTTACTACAAGTTACATGAAGGAAGAGATAATATGAACCCTATTTGTCCTTCAAATTTTTCTGAAATAGGGAGCAAATAGAATCCATTTCATCTCCTCTCCCCCCCTCCCTCCAAGTAATGTGCGTGAGCTTACAGTAGATAATACCAACGAATTCGTACTGAGAGAGTTTAAATTGTGCTGAATTGACACCTCAAACTTCCACACTTGCTCTGGTATACTCAGTTTCAGATCGAGAAAATGTACAGTAATCGACGAAGATAATTATTTCGAAGCAGAACTTCGATGCCATGTCCCTGTTTTAAAAAAGCTATGCAATCGATAATTAGCAATTGTTATTTGTTGTGATTTCTAATTGGGAACCATTTTTTCACTTCCACAATTCCCTAAAACGATAAAAATAGTTGTTTTTCCTCCCCACCCTCGTACAGATTTGAAAAATTGCAAATCGTGATTTTTTGATTGAAATGAGTATCAACTTTATCAAAAATTATCTTGAAATATTCACGTTTCAAAAAGAAAAACTAGAAAGCAAGTTCAACTCACAGTCACACAACTCATAATTTTTTTCGCACAACAATTGTTGCATCACTCAATCTGCAGGCAGAAATATCCAGCACCTCAAACCATATTCAGGCAAATCATTTGACATCGATGTAATACTATGTAACTGCACTGGTTGATTTATGAAGAATAGCCCTCAGCTTTGTGATTAGATAATCTACATAATTATATCTACTAATTGATACAAAATGTTTTCAGCGTCTAACTTTCGACAGAATTGGATAGCTCTGAATTCAAGTTGTTCATCAACTGAGAAAATTTTTAATTTTAAGCCTCCACCCCCCCCCTCCCTCCCTCCCTCCCTCCCTCCCCAACAATACCAACTTAAAT
>FIZU01003798.1:0-11140 GCA_900064475.1 Pseudococcus longispinus
TGTCAGATTTTTTTGGACTTGGAAAAATTTTCAGATTTCCATTGACTTTTAGACACGATGTCAGATTTTTTTGGGCTTGAAAAAATTTTCAGATTTCAACTGACTTTATGAACTTTAAAAATTTTAGAGATGATGCTGACTTTTAGACATTTTATCAGACTTTACTTTTGGATATTACCTATGTCAGACTTTTTTGGATTTGAAAAAATTTTCAGATTTCAATTGACTTTTAGACATTATGTCAAAGTTTTTTGGAATTGTAAAAAAGATTTTAAATCAGCAAAAACATATCCTACGTTTTATGGTTTCATGGATAGTATGGAAATGACGGTGACTTTTTACAATACCTTTAATGATTTTCATGAAAATCTCAAAAGTTCTAATGACATTTTTTTTGACAATTTTTATAATAATTTTACCGATTTTTGTGAAAATTTCGACAATTTAAGCAACAATTTCAATGATTTTCATTATTTTTGGGACATTTTTTTCATATTTCTAATAATTTTTATGATAATTTTAACAACTTTTTCAAAATTTTCGACAGTTTTCATAATTTTTTGGCCAACTTTGGATTATTTACGAATTTTTATGACAATTTCAACAATTTTTACGAAATTTCCAATAATTTTTTAATCATTTTTACTACATTTCTGACAATTTTTATGGAAAATTTCAACCTTCTCATTTCAATGATTTTTTGACAATTTTTACAATAATTTTACCGATTTTTATGAAAATTTCGATAATTTAAGCAACAATTTCGATGATTTTCATTATTTTTGGGACATTTTTTTCATATTTCTAATAATTTTTATGATAATTTTAACAACTTTTTCGAAATTTTCGACAGTTTTCTTAACTTCACGTTATTTACGAATTTTTATGACAATTTCAACAATTTTTACGAAATTTTCAATAATTTTCATCATTTTTTAAACATTTTTACTACATTTCTGACAATTTCAACGCTCTCACGAAATTTTAACTGCATTTACACCATTTTTTATCAATTTTCATAGAATTTCGTTTCTTCATTTTGGACTGAATTAGGGGTTGGACCATCTCTTAGTCCCGAGATGACTTTACCTGGGTCGAAGCTTGTGTGGCCCACCTTATTGCAAAAAGAGGTCGAGAAAATCGACTTTAGAAATTCAGCAGGCACTTCAGACGATCTTTAATTCAACGTGCAAAGAATAATTCGTTTTTTCGAAACTTTTACATCGATATGTACAAATAACTGTGATTCCAACAGAAATAACTCACAAATGAGAAAAAAAACCTCCAAAACACCGAAACGATGGTACGGGAAAATACGACACAAACGACTATTTCACAATATACGAACATTACATACAAAACGAATATATCATTCCCGCGAAGGAGCAGACCAAAGGGAGTACTCGAGCTCGAGACATGAAACCCAACGGATGGGACCGGGACCGAATCCACATTACGCATGGTAGCGGACTCTAATGCGGCACTATTTTCACAAATTAAACATATTTTATTCGCCGGATAGACGTATACGTACATGCGAAGGAATTAAAGACCGAGCCCGAAGTCTCGAAGACAGAATGGGATTTGTAAAATAGGATTTATGCGTTCATACGCTGCTAAAGGGTTCGCTAAGCATCAATTTTTCTTCTTGAATTGCCGTCTAGTCTGGTACCGCCTTAAGCGTCGGTGACGCTTTCGAGACGGGCTGTTTTTCGCTTTGGCATAGGCATAGAAGCAATCGTATCGAAAGGCCTTTTTCCGTCTACCAGTATACGACGATGAGATTAGATGATGTCGAGATTAGCGTTTATAACGAGCTTGTACTTCCTTCGTGTTGAGCTCAGCACTCGAATAAGCGCCATTTACACGACACACGTTTGGGAAAATTGGCGACCGGAGTGGTAATTGATGGGGTTTGGTTTTTTTTGAGCAAACTTGGTGGTGTAAAAATTGAACGATTGAAAGGGCTAGTTTTTTTTTCAGCTGTGATCAGATTGAGGGGTGAAGGGAGGATGGGATCGGGTTCGGTTTGTTTGCAGAGTATATAGAGAGTACTCGTGTATGGTTCGATACGTACGACATAAATAGTCTGAAAACAACTATTTATTATACGCCGAACAGCGGGACGTATACTGGGGTACTAGGCATCTTAATCCAACCCCCTAACGCCCAAACCGACTTTATCTCGCAATAAAATTATGTAAATAAGAGTTATGTACGAGCTTCTCGGTCTTCGTCTAAGTCGTAAGTTTATATTCGCCAGTGACGTTATATTTCCTCTCTATCCTCTCCTCTCTCGCCCTCTCCCGGCTACAAGCGTCTCTTCAACTATCGTTTTTTATACGTAGATCGAGCCGAGACCTCGTAGGATGCAATTTTCCAACCATTTTTACCCATTTAAGACGCGATTAGCCCAAATTTCCAAACCCCAGAAGGAGGTAACCTGTCATCGTTCGAAATATTGCACGTTTTATTTTTCCTCTCTTCGTGCTATGTACTTTTTCATCGAAAAATTTTCTTCATCCGAGCCGGCTAAACGGAGAATAATGTGAAGTACTCGCGAACACGTTCTAGCTGAGATCTTTAAATAACCAGCTAGTAAGAATAGATCATGACAGCGGCTATGCTCGGTACATAAAGGATTTACGTTTAGAAATACGCGTACGCCAGGCCACACTCTCGACTGCTCTCGGTGTGTTTCACGTAGACGTCGTTTTGTTACATTAACTACATACTAGCTATAGGTACGTATACGTTTTAAAAGGGGGAATATTCTCTGCGGAATTTTCATCCCTGCTTGTATATTTAACCGTACGTCGCGTTCAGTTTTACCGATCAGAGTTTAAAATCAAATAACCCGCGGTTTAATTTGCTCTTTATATGGAAACAGTCGACCAATCTATTATATTATGCGATGAACCCAATAGGTCGAGATTTAATTTGATAAACGTGTAATTATGGAAGGTAACGGGAGCGGTAGGGTGAGGGGTGGGGGAAGATGAAGGCGAGGATTGGAAGATTTTTTTATTTTATTAGTTAGGTACTTGAAATTTTGATAAATTAATTTCGTTTCAGGTGTACAATAATGCACCTTGGAAATATACGAAGGGGAACTTTGCATTGATGATTTCATATTTTCGAGCAATTTTGTCAAAATTCTTGGTATAATATTCGAATAAAATTTTTTTGAGCGACTGCATTAATGATTCGTGGTAAATTATCCAAGAACATGACATCTATCTCTTGAAATATAGTATTCAGCGAAAAAGATTATAAAATGAGTCAAAATGGCCAAATTTAACCAATGACCCATTCCTCGTAATTGTTTTTAAATTCTTCACGAATTACAGGGAGTCTAACAAAATTTTCAAATCTTTTTGTCAGAATTTTGTAACATGTTCAGAAAGATGTTTCTCAAATTTACGAGCTACCTCCTCCCCCTCTCTTCCCCTCTATCAACATATATGTATTAGAAGATTTTTGAAAAAAAAAACTTGTGATAGTTCGTCAGCCTCTTCCATAAAGTGGAACCTATTTAGATCATATTTTTTAAAAAATTTTCTTTTGACGTGTAGATGAGTCACCGCATGCATCGAGGTCCAGAAATTTTCAAATTTGGAACAGAGAAAATCAAAATTTTGCTATTTTAAAACCATTTTTTGACATTTTTTCATTTTTTAAAATTTTTTTTGAAAAATTTCAAATGCATTTTTTAAAATATTTTTTGACATTTTTTCCACTTTTTAGCTTCTAAATATTTTTCGATCTCTTTCCAACTAATCGCATTAAAATCTTCGTACAAGTATATTTGAAAACTTACATAACTCAATTTTTGATTTTTTCGACTGTTTCGTTTCATTTCATTTCTTTTTTTTTTTTGGCAAATGTTCATATTTATTTTCTTGTCTCAAGTTCAAGAATAATATATTTGTAGGTGAACAATGAAGATGAGGGTGGAATTCAAGAGGTAATTTGGCTGATTATTCGCATTTTAGCCCCCTCCTTCATCCTGGTTCTACATCGTGTAAGGTGATTAACTTGTGTGGGAGAAGTTAAAAAAACAGCAATAGATAAAAAAAGTTCCAAATTGAAGAATTGAGGTTTTTAAAGAATTGAACGTAAGGGTGGGCCAAAAAGAGAGAGAGAGCAGTTACCCTACGTCTTTATAATGACAAATGACGTTTTTAGTCATAAAAATTACAGTTGTGTTGGGAAATCTGAAAATTTTGCAAATATACGAGTCCAAAAAAATCTAAAAAATTCCATATTTGAGTGAAAATTTTTTAATTTTTAGCCCCTTCTCTTAATGAAAATACTCGTACCTTGAATAGTTTCAATGTAGGATGTGGCATCCTATAAAATGTTGAAAAAAGTGTAAATATTTATGTTTTTTCAAAATACGAAATTTATTTTTAAAATGGATTCTGTGGGTTACCATTTTTCAAAAATTTGACATATTTTTTTGTTTCCTTTATATGTCAATCACTTTTATGTCGGGGAAGAGATGGGCGGAGGAGCTGATATAAATTATTCATGATTAGGTACATATTTTTGATCTATTTTTATGTATTTATTCAGGGAAGAACTGAAGTTGGCTTGATTGGGGAGGGGGAGGGAGGTAAAACTTGAAAGTTATGGCCGAAATAGAATTTTTTCGTATTTTTCGACTCTGCATGTAAGTTTTCACAATTTTTTCCACTCAAAATTAGAGATGGGCGAAATCATTTGCAAAAAAAAAAAAACATCAAAATCATGATTCGAAACATTGAGGAGAATGATTTCAACGCGATGATTCAAAATCATTTTTGTATATTTTTCTTCACTTAGAAAAATCAAATCATTGAGGAGAGCTAAAACTGCCAAGAGGTTCAAACCAACATTTTTTTGTAATTAATGATTTTCATGAATTAAGATTAATTAAATATGCAGTGAGAAAAATCTTTTGATTTAAAATCATTTTGAAAATGATTCGCCCGTCTATCCTCAAAATAAAAAAAATTTCCAGATTTTGTAAAGAAAAGAGGCCAATCCTTTCGTATGTTTTCCCATTCAACTGTAATGCATTATATTTATCACTTTACTACTTTTCATTGAAATTCCTCTTTTTTTCTGACACTGGGATAATTCTTCTCCCAATCTCCCCTTCCTGAAAACTGCCGTTAACAACGAATATTTCTATTTTAAAAAAATCCATATTTGGGGTAAAAATTGAATTCAAAAAAGGGCTTACGATGTTAAGCCACAGAAGTCAGGAATTTGGCGAAGCTACTTCAAAGTTTGAAGGGAGGGAGGGGGTGTCAAAGGTCAGAGATGACCCCTGAATCGACAATTTTGTTCATAAACTGACGATTAAATAACTTGAAAATACGACCTCAAGAATTTCATACTTGAATCTATTTTTTTTTTCAAGTTTGCAAGTTTGATGAATTTCAACGTTTTTATGCCAAAAAAGAGCTTTACTTCTAGAAATTGAAACGAACACAACTGAAATCGTATTTTTTACGATTTTGAAACTTTTTGGTAAATGATTCACATTTTCTCTGATACCACCTGCAATCCTGCATTCATGATCAATTTTCCAAAATACTACAAATATTTTTTGAAAAACCTCAATTTGAAAGTTGACGAATAAAAAACAAAATTTTTACAAAACACTCTTAGTCTATAGTTATACCAATTGCCAACCTACATTTTTTCGCATAAATCATTCAAAAAAACTTACTCGTCTTCAGTTTACAATTCTTAGGGTAAAAAGTCCAAATAGGTACTCACCTAAAACAAAGAAACAAAATAAATTGTCAATTAGTTTACATATTATTCCATCAAATACCTTATAGAATTACTTATTTTACAAATACTACAGTGCAAAATACCAAATTTGAACCTTATCAAAACACAGGGGGATTAAAAAATTTAGCAGCCATTTTTTATCAATCGTTTCACTTCTATGTATATTCCTTTTGCCTATAGAACAAGGTCCATGCATTCTTAGTACAAAAAAAACTCTTACGCAGAAAATGCGTTAGAAAATCTGATTTTCTCACTATAAATTTCACAATAAGTCTTCATCAATCAAAAAATTTCACTTCAAATGAGTTTTTTAAACAAAACTCTGATTTTGGAAAAAAAAGAACTGTATCATCGCGAATATCTTGAAAACTGGTTCACAAAATTGAAAACTGTATATGACCTTTTTTATGCGTCCTTTCAAATGCTATTAAAAAGGTTATTTTCAATTTTCACGTAACTGCAATATTCAAGTCGTTAGAGGCATTTGAAAATTTTAATCGTGAATATCTCGAGAACCGGTTTACAAAAATGAAAATAGTGTTGAACCTTTTTTATGTATCTTTTCAAATGCTATGAAAAAGGTCATATGCGATTTTCACGTAACTGCAATATTCAAGGCGTTAGAGGTATTCGAAAATTTGAATCGTGAATACCTCGAGAACTGGTTCACAAAATTGAAAACTGTATATGACCTTTTTTATGCGTCTTTTCAAATGCTACTAAAAAGGTCATATGCAATTTTCGCGTAACTGCAATTTTCAAGGCACCACAGGTATTTGAAAATCTAAATCGCGGATAATTAGGGAACCGGTTCACCGATTTTTCTCAAATTCAATAGGATTCTATTCCCAGTAGTACTTGATCTTTCATAAAAATTTAAGTTTATTTGGTCAATTATTACGAGACTTATGGTCTGGACAAAACTTTAGGCATACATCAGGTTAATTTTAATAGCTGATTTTTCGATTCTCGAAAATCAACGAAGATTAGGATCTCTGAATTTTTTTTCTACCTTAAAATTTATGGAAGTCCGAATTAGAATAATTTTACCAATTTTTTTCATTTTTTTCCAAGTGCAAAAAGTCAAATTTATGGTGGAATTTTATGATGAATTTTCGTTAATCCCACATTTTCAGGATTACCCCCCCCCTACCCTCCTCAGCCATACGATATATTTACTAATACAGAATCTCTAAAACATTTTCCAAGTCCAAACAGTCATTCCGGGCAACAAAATTTCACAACGGATTTTCGTGACGCCAAAATTTTTAGGATGCCCCCCTCCCACTCCTCAGCTACATTTTAAGAATTGAGAATTTTTCTAAATCAAATTTTCCAGAAGAAAATATTTCAGTTGCTGATCATTTTTGCACAAAAAAAAAATCAAAATTCATCGTTCACATGCAAACAACCAAATACCTATCACTCAAAAAAAAATCTTTCTAAAAAAATTAATTCTCTCATCTATTTATTGAAATTTCCAAGAACCCGGCCACTCGATCCTATCCAGCTAAACCAACATACACTCCACAAATCCATCAACATACTCCAAATTCTCGGAAAACCAATTTTTTCATCTAACTCGTAAAACCATCGATAGAAAAAAATTACTAATTATAAAAATATTCGAAATAATCTCTCGACTACGTACGTTAGCGATCTTGCACGTACCTCATTACATAAGTATAACCTGTGGATTTGCGCACGACTCATCTATAATGAAATTTTATCCTCCATGGGAAAAAAAATTATCGCTGGGGGGCTTCGTAATGTGTTAATTAAAATGGAAAATAAATACCAGAAAAATTGTCAAAACTCGTACGTACGAATTTACCATACTTAGCAAAGTTTTTTTTTTAAAAAAAGACTAAAAATAGAGGGGAAAACACCTATAGATACGTAAGTATATACCTACAAAATGATGCTACTGCGAAGAAAATCTACGCTCGAAGTACTCGCTGCAGAAGTATAAAGTGGTAGTAGTAAAATTTAACGTTAGAATTTTATAGATAAGGTGACCTTGATATAAGAAGTTCGAATGTGTTCGGAGAAATGTTTTAATGGCAAAGGACGCTCGGACTATCTTTATGTTATTTTCACTTTCGAACCGAGTTCGAAATTTGAAAATTTACCTACGTTATTTTTCGCATGTGATTTTTCGAATCGAAACAAAACTAATGATAAAAGTATCTAGTCTTTTGTCATTTATTCTAAAACGATTCCACGTATTGAGATAATAATATAAATAGGGGAAAAATTCAATATACAACCGGTATATTAAAGATATACATAATGTCATTATACGTATATAACGAAACGTTACACTATTTCAAGTTATTTTCAAATCGCTGGATTGTGCATATAACCAAGAGCTAACGTATTTGTGTGCATTAGATGATAATCATGATTAATCGTACAAGATCACGGTAGAAAGCGGTAGGCTGTGGGCGTGATTAGTATAAACGGAGGATGACATGATGATTACTTCTATTGCAAATATAATATTTTACACATTTCATGAAACATGCCAAGGTTGCGACTACTCCTGCGCTTCTTTAACGTATTTTTCGCTACTTCTATCATCTTCTAGGTGCCGGTGTGTTGCCTGTGCCTGTGCGTATTATACCAGTAGACCTTGTCGAGGTTTTTTCTGATAAAAAATGACATCGTCTTAGACGCAGAGACACTGCTCCTCGCACACACACACGCACACGCCTCGATCTACGTTAATAATCAACGTTTTCATCTCGTAGATATTCAACGTACACGTATAGTCAGACATAGACACCAGGTCGCAATCGACCAATTTGTCATTTTTTTTCCATCTCGAGTCGTATAAGTTGCCTACCGGACGCCTGGCCGGTCTCGTTCGAGAGAAAAAAAACCCATCTCACGCGGAAGCACGTAATAAATTCACCCCTCGAAGGGTAGGAAAAAAAAACACTCGCACACCCTCCTATTGTTCCATTGACCGACTGGGAAACTGTAGGAAAACACGACTTACATGCTGGCTGCAGGGTGCAGTGATCTGCACGTTTGCCTATGAACAACCCTTGGCGCTATTATTCATCCTAGTGACACAGTATTTACCCTCTTTTCTAATTAAATAATTACCGCACCGATGTAGGAATGCGACGGCGACGATGCTGCAGTTTTACATACTATATACTCGTCGTACGCCATCGTGAAATACAAGAGTACACCAAGTCGAAGCCGCAACCGAAAAGGACGAATTTGGTCGTGTTCTCGATTTGGACATTAGAAGGGAGGCGCCATCACGTCCCCTGTTGTGTTATATCTAGCTACTACCAGTACAGTACGGACTCGTTGATGCGGTGTTGCTCTCTGCGGGTTGTTCCTATCGTTTATGTCTTTCTTTCGGTCTATGGGGTTTTTGAATCGGTGTCTACAACTGATTTTTAAACCAGAGAGTTTCGTGCAGATCTGAGTGGGTATATTAAGTGTGATTCTCTTATTGCAGATGTATGAACGAGAAGGAGTTGGGATTTTTTCAGACAGATTTTAGATCTAATTTGAAAAAGCTAGTTTTTGAATATTTTTTGAGAAAAATTTATCTAAAAATGGGACAGAGAAAAGGGAGTTCACTTCCATAAATTCGAAGAAACGAGAAAATACGAATTTTTCGAGCTGATGTGAGTTTTACTTCTCATGTGATTTTTCTGCACCACCTTATTTCTACAAAATTCGAAAAATCTCGACGAAAAAAATTACAAAAATTGCACAGAACTGCAACGTGAGCCTTACAAAAAATCAAATAACTCCTTCCAAATGAACATTAGGCAAAAAGTACACATAAACTATGTTTTAGTTCTTATCAAACTCTTCAAAAAAGGTCATGAGCGAAAATCGCCTAACTTGAATATTAAAAGGGTTATAGCCCGTAGAATTATTAAAATACGAATAAATTCTTCAAAACTTAAGGCAGACAAAAATTGTAAATGTTGAACTATCACGTGACATTATTATACAGCTTTACAAAAAAATATTACCCAGGAACAAATTTTGCCCAACTCCGCAATTGAAGGAGCTGCAGAGTTTAGAATGTAAAAAAAAAATGGAATCTCCAATTTGGAAAGAAGCATTCCTGAAATTCATGAATTAAAACCACATTTTAAAGGGAGTTTTAGCTAAAGAGAGGGACAGTCTGTACTCCAGGAAAATGTTGAATTTTGTAAAAATATGTAGGTTTTTATTGTCATTATTTTTTTTAATTCAATTTGCAAAATCATCACCTTTTTCAGAAGAAGTTCATAGAATGAGTCATTTTAGTTGGAAAATTTCTTCATAATTAAAATTGTTAATATCCGATTTTAGTCCAGTCATATCTAATTTGAATCTTGCTAAAAGTCCTGATCACAAGGGGGAGGGGGGCACGAGCTACTTCCAGAAGAGAGGTAATCCCTCGAGGGAAACCAGTTTTTCGTGAAAATCTGCTCAAATAAGCTTCAAAATGGAAAAATGCCACTGTGAAAATATTTGCTACAATCAAATTCCAATTAATAAGTTTCAGAAATTTTTTTCAGCAATAAAAATCTAAGAAGGGTAAAAAACATCAATTTTTCAGCAGTCATCAAGCCCCGAACTGGGCTCAAAATGGGAGGGGGGAGAGTTGAAAGATGAAACAATTATTGATAATTTCGAATTTTTCGGTTGAGAAAATGAATAATGAAAAAATGTCTCAGTGAAAATATTTTTCACTCTCATTTTCAAAAACTTTCACCTTAAAAGCATCAAGCCTTGATACGAAAAATTATGTTTGAAAGCAAATGGCAACTTTTTTCAACAAAAAAATCCAAGACGGTTATCAGCACAAATTTTAGCATAGGATATGCTTTTGATATGGGTAATCTCGCGGAAAACTAACGAAATTCCGTAACGAAAATCCATGACGAAATTTTGTCACGCTGACTTTTAGACATTATGGCAGACTTTTTTGGACTTGGAAAAACTTTCAGATTTCTATTGACTTTTTTGAACTCGAAAAATTTTAGAGATAATGCTGACTTTTAGATATTTTGTCAGACTTTTTTGGACTTGGAAAAATCTTTAGATTTCTATTTACTTTTTGGATTTGGAAAAATTTCATCATTTTTATCAGACAAGCAATTTAGATTTCTTTTAAATTAGGAAATTTACTTTCAGACATTTTGTCAGACTTTTTTGGACTTTAAACTTTTCAAGAAAGTTCAAATCCCTATATATAAAATCCACGACGTGTCTGTCCGTCTGTCCATCCGTAACGCTGACATTTTCCGTGACTTTTAGACATTTTGTCAGACTTTAAGTTGATGACATTTTTAAAAAGCTTAGGATGACTTTTAGACATTTT
>FIZU01003810.1:0-10761 GCA_900064475.1 Pseudococcus longispinus
GAAAAATGACAAAAAACGATGATTTTGACCAAAAATGATGATTTTGACAAAAAAATGACAATTTTGACCAAAACTGCTATTTTTTACAAAACAATTACGATTTTGGCCAAAAGTAACAGTTTTTACGCTGAAATGACCACCTTTACTTCTAAATGACAATTTAAATTTTAAAATAATTTTTGCCAAAATATTTTTATACTTAATCAAAGAGGAATCGGTTCCTACGTAACAGCAGAATAGGGGGATGGTCGCCTAGTTGTCGTAATAAAAGGTAAAAGTATTGTAGCAAGGAACAAAACATCATGAAAACTGTCAAAAGTCTCGTAAAAATTATTAAAATTTTTGTCTAAATCTTTCAAAATGAGAGAAAAATATCAAAAAGTTACGAAAATCGGCGAAACAGTTTTAATTGGTCGAAAGTTTCAAAAAGATGATACAATTTTCACAACATTTTTATGATTTTTGACAATTTTTTTCCTATCATTTTCATGGCATTTCAACTAAATATTTTTAAATCATTTTTTTCTACGATTTTTAGGAATTATAATAATAAAACTACAACTCAAAAATTTTTAGCTGATTTTTATTCAGGCCCTACCACAGCTAAGAAGCTGATTTTTTTTGCTAAAGAAAGATCTCAACGAGTACATGAAACTAAAATTATAACGAAGGGCCAATTTTGATTTTTGGGCCCAAAAATGGGGGGGAGGTGCAAAAATTGAGATATTAAAATTTTGGAAAATTATTTTTTTCCAAATTGCATTTCAAATGTGAATTAAAAATTTGATTTTTTTTTTGGTTCTTTAGATCTGGAGTTATGCCCCAAAAACCAAAATTTTCGAATTTTTGCACCCCCCTTCTCCCAAAATTAAAATAACTCTATTTCATCCATAACATCTAATCTGAACCATTTTCTTTCGAAGGGGGCGGGGGTCAATAAAAATCAAAATATGCTATTTCGAGTTCCAATAGCGAGTTCCGAGGAACGAGAATGCGGTTCCCAAAAGGGGGCAAAGCCCCCTAGTATTTTCAAATTTTTACAAAATTTTCAATTATTCTTTTCATAATTTATTGACCTTTTAACGAAGTTTTCACAGAGTTTTATGACAATTTGAGAAAATGTAAAAGAATTTTCGACGGTTTTCATAATATTTTGACCTTTTGTATAATATTTTAAATGATTCTTCTGGAAATTTCGATGATTTCAATGATTTTTTTGACAGCTTTTACAATATTTTCATCGATTCTTATGAAAATTTCGAGACTTTCGATAACATTTTGACGACTTCCCTGATTTTTTATCCTTTTTTATCATCATAATATGAAAATCGAACAATTTGTACCATTTTTGGTAATTTTTTGATAAATTCTATGATGTGAGTGTTTAAACTAATTTCTATGACAATTACAAAAATGTTTGGAAAATTTTCGATAATTTTCATGATTTTTGAACAGTTTTTGTCGAATTTTTACTTTTTTTTCAACATTTCGACAATTTTAAAGGGTATATATTTTTTCATCTTTTAAAAATTTTTTTTGAAAATTTCAACAATTTTTAGGTACGTTTTATGGACATTTCTTGATACTTTCGTCAATTTTTATGACCATTTCAAAAACATTTACCGCATTTTTATTAATTTTCATGATTTTTTTTGACTATTTTTACAATAATTTTTATGCAATTTCGAATAATTTTGACGATATATTTATTTAAATTCTTATTTTCCTGGATTTTTATGACACTTCAACTTGAAATAATTTTTAGGGCATGCCAAACGATACGTGTGGATAAACTGAATTGGTTTTTCCTCGTAGTTTTCTGAAAAATTTCCACTCTTTATTGTATCTAACGAATTTAGGTCGTTTTAAGGTCACGAAAATTTCCTCGAAATAGTCATGAATTTTATTTCTATGAAAATAGCAATAGCTGTTACATATAATCCGATCAAGTTGCCAAAAAAGACCATCAATCAATCCTGCAATCGATTTCTCTCCAATTCCAACGTCTTCGTATTCCCGCCAGATTTGTACAGAAATGTTTGACCCGAACAGGGCAGGGGGAAATCTTGTAGTACGAGTGCTAACTATAATACGAGCGAACGTAACGTGTGAAAATCGTTTGTCGCGCCGAAGGAAGACATCTTCGATTAATCGTTTTTCCAACGATGATTTCAAAACTCGGACGTAATTTTCCGTTCGATTAACCATCATCGTGCTGAAGGAAAACTCATCTAATGTAGGTAAATCTACGCAGTACCTCTTTCTGCGAGCGAAGAACTTGAGTTGTGAAAAATTGTTCTGTCATTGATGACGTCTGATGAGTCAATGTTTCGCGAATGGTGACCTATTCTGCATCTAAACGAGCATTATTTAATACTTGAAATGAAACATTTGAATAATTATGGGATAATTTTATTCTTCGATTGAATTGTGCTTTTTTTTTAGGCGAATTTTCGATGAGTTTTGGTATTGATTTTAATCGACTCGTAATTTGAATAGTCGTTGTTTTCTCTATGAATTGCTATGATAGGCAGATTATATTACATGGGTGCAAATCAAGTTGCTGTGGGATTGCAGATAATTGATGAACACCCTGTAATATTGACTGGGAATAATGGCTGTTTAGATTGAGAGAGCGGGGGGAGGGGCGATGGTATGAAATGAAGAAGAATTTGTAATTTGCTTCGACGAATATTTCAGAATTTAGCACATAGGCTAATTCTTTCCCAAAAATAAATATGGGAATTGAGTTTTGAAATTTGAAATCGAACTATATGCGAATGATGTTTAAATTAATGTAAAATTATGCATTTAAATTTTAGTACAGTGTAGCTGGAAAATGCCTGTAATTGAATTACCATTTATTAATTTCCCCGAGGAGTCGATGTTCAATAGTATACATCTTTTTTCACCTTTTGTCCTCTGAACTGAGTATAATTTGTAGCGAAATTATGCCTCAAAAAATACCCCTATGGATGAAATAATGATGACTGAATTTCATCGGGAAAGGGAAATAAAATATTAGTGTATTTTCTCTCGTTTTTACAATAATGAATGGAAAAAAAAGAAGAAAAAAGGCTTAAAACGAACCATACAGGTGCCTACGGTTGCTTATCCTGTTTCTACAGAGTGATCGAGTGAAAGGGAGAAATTTCAAATTAAACGATCCGTTCGCCTAATACCTTCAACATTATTATACTACAGAATACGTTCGATGCTGATGCGTAGAAATCGGTCGTCGAAGGATAGGCTACGCGAGCTAGGCCGAAGCAAGAAAAAGAATAAAAAATAGGCTCGAAATATTGATAGTAAAAAAAAAGGCTTTTAAAGGCCTATGCCGGTGCGGTCGTCTGTACGTACGCGGACAATGTCATTATACGTGGGCGTTACTTTTATTCGTATGGAAGTTTACGACATGAAGGTCACACAACAAGCGCATCGTCGTCGGCTCATGCGCCGCAATTTTGTTTATAGCGTGCGAAAAAGTTGTCGGAGGTTTTGCGAAATGTAGTCGCTTCAGTCGGTCGTCGTAAAGTTAACTGGGGTGTGCTTTTTCGCCCTTTTTTGAGGCGTGTATCGTAGATGGCTACGTGTTGTACCTAGAATCGGACGATGTGGTTTTGAAAATGGTACCAGATGCGTTGCGAAATTCGCATCGAGGATCGATTATTATTTCTACAGGATTTCCCCCTTGGTTTTGTTCGAAATTCATATTTCTGGTGAAGGAGTCGATTTCTGGGGGTATTTCACGAAAACGAGTGATTTGAGAAATTCGTTTTCTACAACCAAAGATTCCTTTCTCGTTCTCGAATGTGAAAAAAACACGAAACATGGTTCGTCGTAGAACGATACCAGAATATGAGAGTACCTACGTCTTTTTCATCACGTCCTGTGGCAAAACTAAGTATCGCGAACAACTTGATAGCACAGTGAAAATTATCTTCTCGCTATGTTCGTAAAATACTTTGCCAACTTGTTTCGTATATGACATGATACACGTCGTATAACCAAAGTTTCACGATCCCTTCGCCCCTCGCACCTTTCCATCTTCACGTGTTATCTGCGTTGAAACGTTGGTTTCTAGAAATTCGTACCTTGATCGAAACAAAAACCAACGGTGGTTTTGAAAGTTATTATAATAGGTAATCGTTATTCTGATGCATCGTGTATATAGGTATACCTGGAAAATGTGCGGATTGCTCGCGTCAAAGCTGTTTAATCCGAAATATGTTCGGTATGTGTGGATATACGTACTGGGCTCGAATAAAGTTTAGAGTTTAGACCAATTTTGAGGTTAGATTGTGTACGATTCGATAATGAAATGGTGGCGATGGTGAATCACAGATGGAGTAATTTGCCATTCCGAAATACCTACCTGTGTGTGTAATTGTTGAATGGTATACTGGTTGGTTTCGGTACAAATGCGAATGTGGTTTGTATTGCGGTTCTGTTTGAGCGGATGAACGAGTTACAAACATGATAGCGAAATGAATTACTAGAGTGGATTGAATTCGATCAAAGAGAGAATACGTTTTAAAAGTTTTGCAAATTTTTTTCCTCAATATTTCGAATCATCGTTACGTTCACCTTTGAAAGGGTTTGTGATATGTACATAGTATCGTATTACCATTAATTTCACTTAAATTACCATATATCTGCTGTAAATTACCATTATTACACATTTTTACCGTAATTACCAAAAATTACTACTGTTGAATATCAAATAAGGAACACTATTTGCCATCAGTGGGCCCTGAATTACAACGGTTTACCAAATTCTTACCATTAGAATTTCAATTTACCACAAATACCGTTAATTACCGCGTATTTACGGTTTTTAATTACCGAAATTTACCAAAGTTGAACATTTATTATCGAACGACGATGATCAAATGTTCAGATTTGACCAACCATCGACTTGATAAACCCAGATATTCATTACACCTTCGATTTACCAAAAATACCAATAATTACGCTTCATTTACAACAATTACCAAAAATTACCGTAATTTGTAACTAACTATTGGAATTTACCAACAATTGAGTAGGCAATTTCGGCATTTTTCGCTTGGCAATATCGTTATTTTATTATTTTTACTATCGGTAATTTCTTATTTACGGTAATTACCAGAAATTACAGTAATTCGGCGGTAATTACCACAAAATTACAGTAATTTACGTAAATTTTGGTAATTACCCAATATTTGGTAATTTTTCTAAATTGACAATAAATTTTGTGGACAAGTGCAGAAATCCTGAAAAATTATGCTAACTGTTGGAAGCGAAGGTCATTACCGTGGATTGTGGTAAATATCGTAAATTACGGTAATTACCGAAGTTTGGTCTTTTCTTCAAAGAAAAAAAAACAGAAATTTTAAAAACTGAAACTAACGACAAAAGCTATAAATAACGGTAATAACCATAATTTATGGTAAATATGGTAAATTACGGTAATTTCTATGAATTGTGGCAACTAACTTTACAGAATTTGACGGTTATTGCAATTTTACCATAATTTTTCTGTAATTTAAAAAAAAAAAAATTTTAAAGTCACGAAATTCCGTCATGCTGACTTTTAGACATTTTGTCAGACTTTATTGGACTTGAAAAAATGTTCAGATTTTCACTGACTTTTTGGCCTTTGAAAAATTTGGGAATAATGCTGACTTTTAGTAGACTTTTTGGACTTGGAAAATTCTATAATTCGCATTTTGTCAGGCAGACATCTTGAACTTGAAAATTTGGAGAGATCACTCTGACTTTCAGGCATTTCGTCAAACTTTTTTGGACTTGAAAAAATTTTCAGATTTCCACTGACTTTTTGGACGGAAAAATTTGGAAATCAGGTAACTTTCCGATATTTTTTCGGACAGACCTCTTGGATTTGGAAAATTTCAAATGTTACGCTGATTTTCAGACATTCTGTCAAACTTTTTTGTAATTGCTGACTTTTAGGCATTTTGTCAGATTTTTTTGGACTCGAAAAATTTTAAATTTCCATTCAGTTTTTGAACTTGAAAAATTTTGAAGATCATTCTAATTTTTGGACATTTTTCCACCTTAAACACTTCAGACTTTTTAGACTTGAACAATTTCAGATATCACGCTGACTTTCAGACATTTTGTCAGATTTTTTTGGACTCGGAAAATTTTTCAGAATTCAAATGACTTTTTGCACTTGGAAAATTTAAACTTTATGGGTTTGAAAAATTTCTAGAAAAGTTCAAATCAGAATATTGTCAGACAGCTTTTTACATAACGCTGACTTTCAGACATTTTGTCTGACTTTTTTGAAATTGTTGACCTTTTAGGCATTTGTCAGACTTTTTTGGTCTTGAAAAATTTTAGAGATTATGTAGATCTTTTAGGCATTTTGTCACACAAACTATTTCGACTGAAAATTTTAAAAATCAGGATAAGTTTTACAATTTGTAAGGCACGCTTAATGGACTTGTAAAATTTCAGAGATCACGCAGATTTTCAGACATTTTATCAGACTTTTTTTTTGAATTTGGAAAATTTTTAAAAATTCAAATGAATTTTTGGGCTCGAAAAATTTCAACTTTATGGACTTGAAAAAATTCAAGAAAGTTCAAATAAGAGACTTTGTCTGACAGCTTTTTCCCTAACCTTTTACTTTTAGACACTGTGCCAGGGTTTTTTGAATTTGTAAAAATTTTCAGATTTCTATTTTCTTTTTGTACTTACTTGGAATTTAATTTTGAAAATTAAAAAAAAAATTCCATTACGAGATTCACTTACGAAAATCCGTTACGCTGACTTTTAGATATTGACATGGATATATTTTATGGCTGGGGTCAATCCTAAAATTTTGTCCATTTTAATTACCCACTTTAATTGTCCAATTCATAGACTGTGATTTTTAAGCATTTTGTCAGACTTTTTTGGACTTGTAAACATTTTTTAAATTTTCATTGGCTTTTTGAACTTAGATAATTTCAGAGATAATGCTGACTTTTAGACATTTTGTCTGACAAACAATTAAAATTTTTTTCAAATTGAAAAATTGACTTTCAGACATTTTGTCAAACTTTTTTGGACTTGGAAAATGTCAACTATGGTCACGAAAAATTTCAAGAAAGTTCCAATCAGTCATTTTGTCAGATAGCTTTTTACCTAACACTGATTTTTAGACATTTTATCAGGCAAACAAGTTATATATGTACTTTTTCAACTTGGAAAATTGAGCTCTAGACATTTTGTCTGACGTTTTTGGATTTTGAACCATTTTCAGACTTTCATTGACTTTTTTGACTTGGAAAATTTCAGAGATAGTGCTGACTTTCAAACATTTTGCGAAACAAATAATTGAGATTTTTTGAATTAAGAAAATTTTAGAAATCCGGGTAATTTTCTGATATTTTGTCAGGCAGACTTCTTGGATTTAGAAAATTTCAAGTATTACGCTGATTTTCAAACATTTTGTTAGACTTTTTTGAATTTGGAAAATTTTAAATAACTAAAATGATAGTTTTTGAACTTGAAAAATTTCAATTTTATGTATTTGAAAAATTTCAAGAAAATTTAAATCAGACATTTTGTCAGCCAGCTTTTTACCCAAGGTTGACTTTTACACTTTTTTCTGGCTTTTTTGAATTTGGAAAAATTTTCAGATTTTTACCAACTTTTTGTGGTTGGAATTGAATTTTGAAAATTTTTCACAAAAATTCCATTATGAAATTCAATCACAAAAATCCGTTACGATCACTTTTGGATATTTTGTCAGATTTTTTTGGGCTTGAAAATTTTTTCAAAATTCAAATAACTTTTTGGACTTGGAAAATTTCAAAAAAATTTCAAATGTCACGACTTTATGTACTCGAAAAATTCTGCTAGCGAAACTATATCCTATGCTTTAAAGTTTCAATGAGTAGTATGAAAATAGCGGGGACTTTTTTCCATGGTCTAATGATTTTCTCGTATTATGTTGGATAAATAAGTTTCAAAATGGAGAACGAGGCAATTAGTGGCAAAAGAAAGGCTAACTATATTCGCATCTGATAGTAATTCTCATTTTAAAACACTCGTCTCACTTCAGAGAGACGTTGCTATTTTACTGCTTTTCTTCAAAAATGAAACTCTTCTTCTACCACATCTTCGTCTTATGCAAATAAGCTCTTTTTACGAAGCATTTGAACGTCAATCGCTTGTAAAGGGTTTTTAATGTTAGACGTAAACATTCGATAAATAATACCACTCGAGGCCCGGCGACTACGTACAAAGTACGAAGACGAGTATATCGACTTGGACGCGACACGACGTTTCGTGCAATTTATTTCGTATAATTTTGGACGTAATGAAAAATAAAAGTACGTAAAAAGCTTTCGTCAGTACATCGAGTCGTCGCGTCGTGCGAGAAAACGTGCCAGCCAAAATAAAAGTAGGCCAATAGCAGCTTCTGATTGTCAACTTGATTTTATTGGTTTGGCGAGGTAATTTATTTGGATACATTGGCGTATCGACAATTTACGATTTAAAAGGAATTACTTATTTCGATAGCTTTTTTAGTCGCCTTTGGAGGGCGATTCTTTTTTTTTCTTTCTGTTTTTATACGACGATGCTTGGGCGATGACGTTGGACGAAAATAAAAAAGAACATGAGATGTCCGATGTGTGGCCTTTGTGTCGAAATGAGAGTAATTTGTAATGGTTTCTGAATGCAACGAATTTATACACTTTTTCTTGATTGAGAAGCTCAGCAAAAGCACGATGCAAATGCAACTCGAGTATATTACACGAAGGGAAGTAGAAGTGCGAACAATCGAAGCTAGAAATGCAATATTTTATTGCAATTGGTATTGTATAGTTCTCTTCGTACAATGATTTTTTTGGTGGTGTAATTGATTACGAAATTATTTCACACGTTTAAGCAACGATATTGGACCTTTCAAAGGTGCTGGGAGGTTTCCAATTTACCTTCGATTTAGATTTTTTGCCATGTAATGTAAATTGCATCGAAGCTCGAGAATTGTTAATTAATCTACAAAGCCATATTTTTTGTCACGTCTTGAATTTCTACTATGGAATTTTCAAAGGTTAAATGTTGTCCTGGTTTCATATACAGGAACTAGAATGTTGATAAATTACACTATACATATAGTTCGCGTATTAATATAAGGAAATTGGCGAGAGTATATTCCATTTACGATTAATTTAGCCTCAAAGAGGTCGAGGAAATTTCACAGAGATAATTTGCTTTATGTAGACCCGAGTCTGTATACGATATTAGGGTTTGCTCGTATACAGTATGGGTATTGAATGGGTACGTAAGACACATTAAGTTTTTTTTTATTACCAGAACGAAGGTATATAAGGCGCCTTTGCGTTTAATTTAAAGCGACGTACGAGAAAACACTACGGTATGTTTAATTAAACGCTTTCAAAGCGAGATATACAATCTCGAATGCTTTTAAGTACGATGGCTGTAATATCGCCCACACAAAATGAAGATATCGCTCGACAATGTCGTCATATTTTGAAGGCTCGTTTGATATGATAGCTGATGTCGTATTTTCGCAGACTTTTAATTGTTCGTAGCTGTCTGAATTCAGCTAGGTGAATTAGCTGCGGTGTGAATTTCGTTCAAGTATTTTGACTCGACTTCCTTTCACCTTGCCGTAACCTTCTCACGTTCGAAAAAAGCCTTTGAAATCGCGCCCTAGATATTTTAAATCTGTCCCTTGAATACTTTCGAAGGATTTCGAAGTAATTTTTTGACGTTTCGTGTAAATCCGCCGAAAGATTCCCGATATCGAATCGAGTATCTGGAAATCGAAAAGCCCAAGGTTTTGGGTTTTGGTTCAGGGACGCAGGTTTCAATCGTGGAAGATGTGGGTGTGCGGGGGCGAGAAAATATAGTCATTATTGTATGTATAAGTATAAGGAATGCTGCGACGAAGAAACGAAAAAGCTGAAGTTATTAACGTTCTATTTTTTTTTTTACTTTTTATATAACTTTTCGAAAACTTTTCTCCTTTCCTTTTCTTTGTTTGCCCGAGTAAAGTTTTCGGGGAGTAGTTAAAAATTAATCTTTCGATAACTTTTTTGTTTCCAATTTGAACATATTTTTTCGAGCTTTTTTGTAGCATTTCCTGCGTCAGCATGTTTCCACAATCGTGCTGTGCGGGAAGCGTCATTTTACGATATTTTCGTCGCGTAATGGAATCATATAGGAGAGAATTTTTTGGATGGAAATGATCGCAGAGTCGTTTGTGAGAGATGTAGAGATGATACGAAGTTCAGATTGTCTTTGAAATGGCAGATGTTTGATTGTTTCGAGAATTTAAAAGATTATCGAGGAGTTAGTTATCAAAGTTATGGCCAAAATGCAAACTTATTAGTACGCCCTCCCAGGTCACCTGAGGGCTTAAAATTCATATCTGAGCATGTTTCAACTCGAGTAAGAATTGGTAAAAAAATTAAAAATCCTCGATTTTGCTGAAACTGCACTATACGACAAATATCGAGTTGAAACACGCTCGTACATGAATTTTAAGCCCTCAGGTCACCTAGGAAGGGTCGCGGGTTCCCAAAATGACGTCATTTGAGTATTTTAAAATTAAATTGAAAAAAATTGAAAAAATGAACAAATTCTATCCAAATTCAGATTAATGATGTTTTTAGGTGTACTTGATGATGTTTGCAATAAAAAAATTCTCACCCAAAAATGACCGCTCTAAGGGTGAGAAATGGTAGAAAAAATTGATTTTTTGCATTTTTGAAGGTCTTCCACCATATTAAA
>FIZU01003818.1:0-11812 GCA_900064475.1 Pseudococcus longispinus
GGATGCGCGGTAATTAAACTGAAAAGATGTTTGACGAACAGGAAGGCCCGTCGCTGGGTATCCATGTATGTAAGATCGATGGCTTTTTCCCAGTTTTTTATTCAGCTTCAAGCCGAAAAAAACAGATAAAAAACCGAAAAAACTGATAAAAAGTTGAAAAAAAAAACGATGAAAAGTCGGAAAAAATCCGGTAAAAGTCGATAAAAAGCCGAAAAACAGCTGAAAAAAATTCTATTAAAAGCCAATAAAAAGCCGAACGCAATTGGCTTTTGGCTTCTCAGTCAGTATCGGCTTCGGCCTAATCTAGAAAAAATCGTTCGGCTTTCGGCTGGCTTGCCGCTTGCCAGCCCTGCTTAAAAACTTTTCTATTTTTTTTTAAACTGCATATGCAATCTGTCGGAATTAAAATTCATTTCAATTGATAAAGGAACATTCACTCATCGGTCGTCTTATACTTGTAACTACTAACTAATACTAAATCAACATTTAACATTAAGGAACATAATTTTTGGAATAACTAGTATTGGTCTTCATTTGGTTTCGGCGAATGAAAATAAATTTTATTCTAATTTAATGAATCAAATGTTCAAAGGGCAGAAGAAAGAGCAGAGAGCAGGTTAAAAGATCAGGTATTAAAAAAGAGCGGGAGCAGACTGAGCAGGTTTCAGAAAAGAGGAGTTTTTGGCAACACTACGTCAGACGCTCTCACCACTTTGAATCTCCCACCATATCAACCCCCACCGCGTTCCCCCGCTTCAACTCTCCTCCTACCGCTTCAAATCCCTCACCGCTTCGAATCTTCAACCTTCGAACCTCCCACCATTTTAAACATCCCACTAATATGACACCGACGTTTTCATTTCAAAATTTACTCGGCTATACTGAATTTTTGGACTCGCTTTACAGAAAATTTGATAAATCGCAAAGACAGTACAGATGATATTCCCAATCATCTTCAACACAAAAAATATGGTATTTCATAAAAATCTTACTGCCTTAGCAGCCTTGCTCCGAATTTATACGAATATACCCTACCTAAGAATCTGTACACTCAGGTAGGTACGTGCTCGCTCTGGAACAATTTTTTCTTAAATACTCGTACACAAACCTGAAATCCAATAGCAACGCCGAGGTACCATATACGATCACCTTGGAGATCTCTCACCCAATCATCAACTGTATCGACACATTTTTTCTTGAAAGCTTTATCAGCTACACACGGATTTAAATTTTCCGGACAGCATGACGATGGAGGATTTTTCATTCCCATCAACGTCCAGTCGGTGACACCCTGAGCCCCTCCGCAACATTTCAACTGAAAAAATAATGATAATTTGTAGGTAGGTACGTTTAAAAAATAGAGTAGCCTAGATGCCTATTCACTTACCCACGATTGAGCGTTATCTATGAAAGATTTGTATTGATTATGTGTTTGGTATTTTTTTAATGCTTCGCCAAAAATTACTTTAACTTCATCTTTAGGAAGACCTTTGATTTGATGCGCATAAAACGCCACAATCAATTGGAAAATTATCAACAGCGCAATTAAAAAAATATACTGTAAGGAGGAAAATTGACTTATTTATTTGTTCACAGAGTTTAAAAAAAACCATTTGCAATAATGCAAGGTAGAATGAATTCATTACCCAACTTAAACATGACTGACTTTCAAACAAAGCTCCGAAACAGCCAAAAAACGCTACAACAGAGACGACAACACCGGTATATACTAGAACTTTATACTGCATGCTGCCGCTGCCGATGATCTTCTCTAGATCTTCCAATCTTTCTCCATCGTAATTCATAAGGTTGTTGATTTTGAAACCATGGTAAATTAAAACGACTCCAATAATCTATAATGCATTTTTTTTTGGAGATGTGTCCTTATTAGCAGATACAGTAAGATTAGAATTGGGTAGTAGAAAAATTCCCAATAGTCACCACATAAAACTCTCGGTCCTCAGCTGGCTTGCCAACTCTCTTGGGAGGGTGCCATGTTTCGTTTTTTGCAAATTACACGAAATACGAAGCCATACATACCCCCTCCACCCTTCAATAAAAATTATACAAACGGTTAAGAAAAATGGAACATGTTAAAAAAAAGTATTTAATGAATAACTTGAAAACTTTCACGAATAGGAAAGTTTGGAATGGAACAAAAAATTATTCATATAAAATTTCCTATAAAATGATATAACTTTTATTCAGGATCTCCGCTCTCCCCCTTCAGACCTCCCATAAAATGAAAGGGTACAGAAAAAAGTTTCAGACAAAAGTTGTTCATTTTTCAATTCTAGACAATAAAAGTTCTTATAAATTTTTCCTTTTAACCATTATTTTTGCAGAAAACATCACTTAAAGCTGGAGCCCTCATTGCCAAAATTTGAAAAATTTCGATTTTATTGCAAATTCCGCCAGTTTTCATCAAATAACTCGAAAAATATCAGCTAATTGAAAAAAACAGCTTCTTTAATCGTTGTTCTCCATACGATTCCCCAAAGGATTATACCATAATTTGCGCCCCTACCATAATACAGGGGGTCACAAAAGGGGGGTGAACCCTAAAAAACATAAAAAAAACGTATTTTTTGTAAATATTTCCAAAGATTTTAGAAATTCGAAAAAATGGTATAGAACCTAAAATGTTCCTCGTAAAATTTCCTAAAAGATGGTATCATGCACGACTAATTTACATGGGGGGGGGGGATGAGGGCCAAATAAAACCTAAAAATCCAAATTCGAATTATGAACTTGAAAAAAAAAGGTGAAAACGTTTTGTCTGCGTCCAAGTGTGCTACCGCGGTGGACACTGTACCACCCCTTCACCAAAAAACCCACCCCTGGAGACTTTTTTGTAGACTCAATTTTTTCAGCGATCTGCAACTTTTCAACCCCCTGGTAGAGGTCCTGCGTGTATTTCAGTTCAATTGTTGAATCACGAAATTTGCAATTTGACCCATTGGGAGAAATCTGAAAAATTTCATTAATTCGAATCATCACGAAGTACAAAAAAATTAAAATTTCTCAAAAAAATGTATTCCTAGAATAAGGTAGAAAAGGTATAGCTTTTGAAACCTTTCAAAAATACCCCACCAACGGCCTTCACCTTGTTTCTCGTCAAATCAGAGCCCATTACGAACCGCCATTACACCGCCCTGCTATTTTACAAACCTCACTTTGGAAGGTTTTCGGAAAAACACATTTCTTCCATTCACCATTTCCAATTCCACGTGACCCATTACAAAAAATATTAACAAACCTCGTTCTACTTTCGTTTACCGGATTCAGCTCGCTTCGCGGGGTGTCTACTATCGCGTCGTAACAAAAGACCACAAAAACCTCCATCGCCTCGAGGCAATTTCGCCAAATGACGCAAACCGACGCCGACGAGTGAATTTCCATCTCACGCTGCGTGATCTTAGAAAATACTCTGTTGCGTCGTCGTCTCGGTTCCCTCTGCGGTAGGCAACGCTGAGTCGAAGAAAAATCGAATACATCAAATCTACACTCGAGGCGCGACATTAATTCGGGGGAAAAACTTTTCAAGTATGCCATCTGCTATTACCGCGAGGCGAAGGCGAAAGAAAGAGAAAAAAACGCTAAATGAAAAGTCGCCTTCGTGTCTTTTCACGTGGCAGAAAAAAATCATTTCGAACATGTGTACTACAAATTGAATTTGACTGCATTGTGTTGTTCGATAGTCATGGAGTTTATTTAGCGATGAGCACTTTATAACGAGAAAATATAAAATGAGGCAGCTGCTATCTTCGGCGCAGAACATTGTGTCGACTTTGGATTATTTTTCGACGAAAGCGACACATATAGACAGAAAGGATTGGGCCTGAAATCGTATTATTATTGTAAGTTTGTAGGTACATTTTCATTCGCTCAAGAGTATAAATACAAAAGAATTTATGTACCCGAAACTATTTACCCGCGGCCATCTATACAAAATGTTTCGTTCGGATTGAATTGTCAACGCTAAACTCTCGGTAAAGGTGAGAAAAACTAAATAGGATTTGGTGAAATAAAATTATTTCTGGCTAACGAAACTTATCATAACGCTTGATTTCACTTTTTTAAACAAAAGCCTATGGTGTTAGCGTGGGCGATGATACATATACGAATGTTTGTCCTGTTTCCATGATATTCGTAGAACAATCGCCTTCTCATTTTTTTTGGCCATGTGCCTTTCTTTTGAGAGCTTAGGCTACACAATACAAAACATTGCTACATCGAGACAACTTGTAATAATTGACTAAATTTGACGAATATTTAAAAAAAATAATTGGAATTCATGAGAACGAAACAATTCACAGACCTCAATCAAAAGCTGTACCCTCGGTTGAAAAATTGGTGGTTTAATTGGTAAACTTTTTCTCAGAGTACGAAAATTTGCAAAAATGATGACCTTTTTTTCAAATTTTTTCATTTTGAGTCAAAAAATTTGGGACAATTTCTTTTTTTTTGGTCATTTTTGATTTTTTGCCATCTTTCAGCCAATAATACCAATTTTTGTTCGTCACGATTTGAAAAAAAATTAAACATTTGAAATTCAAAATTGATATAAATATTGTCGTGAAAAAAAAAGCTTTTGCTGAATTTGACCAATCTTAATCAAATTTTTGAAAAATCAATTAACCTACAAATAATAATGACTCGATATTCTCGTACTATTTTTTTACGACTCGTGCCATCTAGTAACATTTTATCTAACCCATTTGCCACTCTGCTCTGCAGGTATGCGAAACATTAATTTCTTGTTTTAAGGTCAACTCAATAACACCTACTTTAAACTCACAATAGGCGTTTCGTGTCTATTCCTCGCTTGTTTTCTCATCATTATCATGTACAAGATAAAAAATTACGCGTGGTCTCTTGAGAATACAACGATGATCAATATATGCTTCATTTTTTTTTTTTGTAATTTAGGTAATTACGAAAAAGATGAGCGTGGCTAGGGATACTTTGCAGAACTACATACGAATATACTCATTCATTATTCATCTTGAACAAGTGTAATGTGGATATTTGAATCTCGTGTTTGGAAACTCGTGAAATTTGAACCTTTTTGGGTCCATGGAGTGGAGAAAATCTTAAAAACCAAGTTTTTGACATTTTTTGACATAGATATGTTGGCGGAGGGGGGTTGTCCATAAATTCCATCACACAATTCCTTGACGACGACTTTAAGACATTTTGTCAGATTTTTTTGGACTTGAAATTTTTCAAAAAAAATTCCATTAGGAAATTCACTCGCGAAAATCCGTTACAATGACTTTTAGATATTTTGTTTGACTTTTTTGGACATGGAAAATTTTTCAGAATTCAAATGATTTTTTGGAGTTGAAAAATTCAATAAATAAAGGCATATCCTATATGTTTTATTGTTTCATTGGTAGTATGGAAATGGCGGGGACTTGTTCTTAGATTTTTGAAAACTTATAGATTTTAAAAAGACATATCCATGTATTAATTTGTTCGCTTGAAGAGTGAATCTATTTTATTTTGTTTTTCTTCACATTAAGATTTCGTTTTTGTTACATAAAAATGATACCTGATGAGTTAATGTTAAGTTTCAAATAAAATTATATTAACGTTACGTTTCTGTTACGTTAACGTTATGTTCCTGATTCAGTTACGTTAAAACCAAGATTATGATTCAGTTACGTTAACGTTACGTTTCTGATTCAGTTACGCTAGCGTTACGTTTCTGATTCAGCTACATTAACGTTACGTTTCCATTTCAGGTACGTCAACGTTACGTTTCCGTTTCAGTTACGTCAACGTTACGTTTCCGTTTCAGTTACGTCAACGTTACGTTTCCGTTTCAGTTACAATGACGTTACGTTTCAGTTATAATAACGCTGCATTTCCGTTTCAGTTACAATAACGTTACATTTCAGTTACAATAACGTTACGTTTCTGTTATGATAACGTTACGTTTCTGTTTCTGTAACGACAACGTTACGTTTCTGTTTTAGTTACAATAACGTTAAGGTTCTGATTCAGTTACGTCAACGTTACGTTTTAGTTTCAGTTACGTCAACGTTACGTTTCCGTTTCAGTTACAATAACGTTACGTTTCAGTTATAATAACGTTGCATTTCCGTTTCAGTTACAATAACGTTACGTTTCTGTTAGATAACGTTACGTTTCTGTTATGATAACGTTACGTTTCTGTTTCTGTTACCACAGCGTTACGTTTCTGTTTTAGTTACAATAACGTTACAGTTCTGTTTCAGTTACAATAACGTTACGTTTCCGTTTCAGTTACGTCAACGTTACGTTTCCGTCTCAGTTACAATAACGTTACATTTCAGTTACAATAACGTTACGTTTCAGTTACAATAACGTTACGTTTCAGTTACAATAACGTTACGTTTCAGTTACAATAACGTTACGTTTCTGTTATGATAATGTTACGTTTCTGTTTTAGTTACAATAACAATACAGTTCTGTTTCAGTTACAATAACGTTACGTTTCCGTTTCAGTTACGTCAACGTTACGTTTCCGTCTCAGTTACAATAACGTTACGTTTCAGTTTTAGTTACAATAACGTTATATTTAAGTTACAATAACGTTACGTTTCTGTTACGATAATGTTACGTTTCTGTATTAGTTACAATAACGTTACGGTTCTGTTTCAGTTACAATAGTGTTACGTTTCAGTTACAATAGTGTTACGTTTCTGTTACGACAACGCTGTTTCTGTTTCTGTTACGGCAACGTTGTTTCGGTTTCAGTTACGATAACGTTACGTTTCTGTTTCTGTTACAATAACGTTACGTTACTGTTTCAGGTAGTTTAATGTTACGTTTCTGTTTCAGTTATACGTGAACGTTGCGTTTTTGCTGGTTTATCTTTTTGTCCATTTTTCGCGTCCATAAATTCCGTTAAGAAATTCCTTAACGACGACTTTTAGACATTTTGTCAACCTTTTTTGACTTGATTTTTTTCAGATGTCCACTTTTAAACATTTTATGACACAGACTTATTGAACTTGGAAAATGTTGGAAATCAGGATAACTTTTCGACATTTTGTCAGGCAAACATCTTGGTGTTGGAAAATTTCAGAGATCACGTGGACTTTTGAACATTTTGTCAGACTTTTTTGGACTTCAAAAATTTTGAAAAATTCAAATGAGTTTTTGGAATAGGAAAATTTCAGCTTTATGAGCTTGAAAAATTTCAAGGAAAGTTCAAATCAGACATTTTTTTAGACAGCTTTTTATCTAAGGTTGACTTTTAGAGATTTTGTGAGACTAGTTTCTACCGATTTTTTGTGCTTGGAATTGGACTTCAAAAAATTTTCGACGAAATTCACTTACGAAAATCTGTTACGCTGACTTTTAGATATTTTGTCAGACTTTTTTGAGCTTAGAAAATCTTTCAGAATTCAAACGACTTTTTGGATTTGGAAAATTTCAAATCAGAATATTGTCAGACAGCTTTTTACCTAACGCTGACTTTTAAACATTTTTTCAGCCTTTTTTGGACTGGAAAAAATTTTTAAATTTACATTCACTTTTTGGATTTGGAAAATTTTAGAGATCCGCTGACTTTCTGATATTTTGTTGGACAAATTTCAGATTTTCTTGGCTTGAACATTTTTTTTAGATTTCAAATGATTTTTTAGACTCAGAAAATTTCAGAAATTCTGACTTTTTCGATTTTGAAAAATTTTATCAATAGGTCAGTTGACTTCTGAATTTGGGAAAATTTAGATCGTTTCAAAATTTGACTTTTAGACATCTCCAGAGAAATGATAAGATTATGCCAGACTGGAATGTGTACCTTAATTTGACCTAGCACAAAGATCAAAAGCATATCATATGTTTTATACTTCCAAATAATTTATGGAATCAGCGAGTACGCTCTGGCATTTGTTTCATCTACCGCCATCGCCTTCGTCATATGTGAGATCCCTAACGAGTCTATTAAAATTGCTCCCACGACGTTTATTAGTCTAAGGATCTGTTGCTCGACACTTTCCCCATCTTCGAACATCCTAAGACCCCAATTATCGAACAATTAGTACCGAAACACTTACGCGATCGCGTATCGCGCAGGGGTGGCTAAACTGTAACGACGAAATAAATAACACCGAGGAGGGCAGGCGGCGCCAGCCGACGAAATACGGCATAAATTTATCATAATTACATTTCGCACTCGCACACACTCGCCCGGGCCGAGCAAACTTTACATTGTGTTGTGTTTTTATCGTTAACGGCGCGACGAGCTTGCGATAGTTTAGTTTTATGAAGATAAATAAACCTGTTTAAAAATACCCCCGTTTCGTTCGGCCATAATTCGGCAATCAATTATAAGCGAGATTGAATTACCCTTCGACTGTTGCTTGGGCCGCCGCCGGCATCGTGCTCAACATCGAAACTACGTACACTCTGTACACTGCCGGGTATTTCGGTTGCCGCAGCTCGATGTGAAACAGCAGCGCAGCAAAAATAAAATACCCTTCGCTCGGTAATAAACTCGCGTAGCGTACGATACGACAAAACCGCCAAAACAAACCAACGATATAATTCAAAGGCGCGCCACCGCATATTTAAAACACAAACGGCATAGTCACAGCTATAAACCATAACCGCCATGGTTTCTTTGTTGGTTTTACAAGCTCGACGCTTGCGATGCCATACTGCCGGCGAAACAATAATAATCGAATCTTCGCCCATGTACTCGTATGTGCTGCGATTTCGCGGCATCGTTTAACCAGACAAATCTACGTTTTAATTGGTTAAAAAGCTGCCTCATGTCGTCGCGACGGCGGGCGCTTCGTAAATGTGTAATAAAATCAAAAACAACTTATCGAGAAGTTTTAACTGCCACGTACGAGAGAGATGCGAACAAGTCTTCGTCGTAATAGCGATGCGTTGGTTAATGGCGAACAATGCATCCCCCTATCCCTCGCATCGATTTTAATAACGTTGTTATCAAACAAAATAGTCCTAAGTTGCCTTCATCAATCATCATTTCGGGCTGAGATTTCGACCCGAATTTCATAGCTGTACGAAAATACACGCGTACGTCTAGGTACACGTATTACGTTTCCAAGAATGGATAGAGAATGAGAAGCTACTAGAATACAAAATGTCGTACTAATTGAACTTGAAAATTATTCCATGTCGAGGATTCAAATTGATGGAATGGTATAAAAAAATTGAAGCGAAGAAGCTGTTTTTTGGGAGTGGTAGGTGGGTACCACCAAGAAACGCCTCTGACATGCTAACACATTTAAAAACAGGCCAATTGCAATTTCGACTTCATATTCGTATTCACGAGATTCGATTTATGAGAAATTGATACCCATATCACCCACCTAATTGCTTCGATTCGAAATTAGGGGGTTGGGAATGTCACAAGGGTCCAAATGGGCTCTCAAAAGAAAGTCGATGCTTCTTGCACATGATTTTATAATGAAATAGTCAGCATACGTGTATACTCCTCATTATCATTGGCTTTATTTTCAATAAAATTCCCATTCTCACTCTCCTACTCAAGTTTTTACCAATTTTGACTATGGAGCACTTGGGGAAAAAATAGAAAAAAAATATGTCATTTAGGGGTCTAAAATACATACATGAGATTTAGAAGCATCTTGAAAGAGAACGAATTTTAATAATTGATTTTTTTTTGTTTCAGACGACTACCTATTGAACTTTCATCATAAATTACCGAAAGATGAAAATACGTGAGTTGATTTTTTTTTTCATTTAATTTTACATTTTATTTATTAATTTTATGATTCCTTTCCATTGAGAAATAGAAATAGTTGGTTGGTTAAAGGGTTGCGTTTGATTACTATGGTTTGTTTGTATTCTATTGATGCAGTACATCGAATTAAAAAGTACCTAATAATAATACGTAAGTGCAGATGAGATGATTTGTGTCGAATTCTGAAAAGGTGTTTCACAGATAGTAAAAATACAGCGAATTTTGTTCAATTTTCTTTAAAAAATGGCGAAGAAAAGCTACAAATGTTGTTTTTCATAAAAATCAGTGCAAAATCGTAAAAACTATCAAAAAGCATGAAAATTGTTGAAATTGGGGGAAAAATTACTGAAATTGTCATAAAAATAGGTGAAATTGTTTTAGAAGTTGCCACAAAACTATAAAAACTATCGAAAACCTTGTAAATATCGTTAAAATTTTCACAAAAAACATTTGAAATATGAAAAAGATTGGAAAGAATCATGAATATCGCCAAAAATGTTGTTAAAATTGTCAAAACTTTTACAAAAATGGTGTTAAAAATAAAAATCATGAAGATTGTGAAACATTTCGCAGAAACTGTTGAAATTGTTATGAATATCGATAAAAAGATTGTAGAAATAGCCAAAAACGCTCGTAAAAATTGTTGAAATTTTTATTTTTACCAAAGTTTGTGAACATTGCAAGTGTTTTTATGGCATTTTCTTTTTTAAACGATTTTGATAAATATTTTCATAATTTTTACAAGACTTTCGATTCTTTTTCAATTTTTAAAATTTTTTTACCTAGTCCTACGAGTACAAGTTATGTTTAAAAACAACTTAAATGGTCAAAAAAGCTTGAAAACTGTTGAGAAATGTGGTAAAAAGTAATGAAATTGTCAAAAAAATTGTGAAAATATCGTGTAAAAGGCCTCAAAATCATGAAAATAGTTGAGAGTCTCGTAAAAATTATTAAAATACTCGCAAAAAACATGAAAATCGTCGAAAACATTTTCATAACCGAGAAAATTTTCACAAAAACATCTTTCAAAATATGTTAAAACTGATTCGATTTTCACATTTTCCAAATTTTTGTGATCTTCAAATTTTTTTCCCATTTTTGTGATATTTTTAAAAATTTGTGAATATTGAATTGTTTTTTTTTTTGGCATTTCAAACATTTTCACAACATTTTCCCATGATTTTTAGAGATATTTCCGCAACTATTATGAAATTTTTGATACTTTATACATTTTTTTTTTTACTTTTTAAACCGAATTTTTGCTAATTTTTATTCAAATTTAAGAATTTTACAATGTTTCCGACGATTTTATTCATTTGTTGACAGTTTTTATAATATTTTGTTACCAATTTTTGTGAAGAACTTCACAATTTCAACTAAATTTATGACGAATTTCATGGCTTTTTGGTCAGTTCTTTCCCATTTGTAATATTTCTAATGAAAATTTCAAATTTTTTTACAATTTTTGTTATTAATTCGTTACTTTGTGATCACGTCTATGATATTTCATCAACTTTCAGGAAAATTTCAGTAATTTTATAAAAATTATCAACAATTTTACATGTTTTTGACCCTTTTGGCAATATTTTCTATAACTTTCCTGGAAATTTTCAACGTTCTTACGAAATTTGAACTAATTTTACTACATTTTTAAAGGAGAAGGTACGAATATGGAATGGGGTACGAATATGGAATTCTAGTACTTTTCAGTCTGTAATGAGTGTGATCGGGGGGATCTTAAAGGGACTACTTTTTTTCATGTATACAAGCACTTTCAGGCCGTTGCCAACCTTCGTGGTTGATTTGTTTTCGTTAAATTTGGTTTTTTTCATTTTTGCGGTTGTGAAATATTTTCTTCAACTTTTTTTCGATGTATGATAAATTGTAATGAACATCAAGACTTGAAAAATCTAATTGAAGGTATATACTCAGAAAATGTTGTTCTTTCTAATGATGTATTCGTTTTTTAGTTTGTATCACTCGATAGTGATTTTTCATAGTGATTTTGTTGAAAAAATCGTAAAAGTCGTAGGGGTATGAATATGGAATACGTGCTCAAATTGCGATTTCTTCAATTTA